>JAOTOL010001520.1:1327500-1367500 GCA_034440575.1 Imbricaverruca yamaguchii
ACTTATTTGTTAGCTGGCGGGACAGCCATCTACAAAACACGGGATTGCATGTCTCATTGAATTCTTCACCTTGCTCTTCGTTCGCTAAAGTACAAAAGAAAAGATAAGAATATTGATATGGTAAATTACATTGATAAATGTTTGGCGATAAACGCTTTTGCAATCTCGCCTGGGCGCATATTTTTATTGCTACCGTTGGTTCTCCGAAGCCAAGATGATTGAGAGAGTGCCAAGACCTTTGTGTTCATAATTTTCATGCAACATCCATAGACGTGATGCTAAATTACACAACATTTTTAAAGCCAGTGTTGGTGATCCATTCTCAGCGAGTGCGGAGCCTATCTGTCCTGTGACTGCGTAGCTGGCATGTTTGCTTGGTGTGGAACTCTGAAGCATGATTGCAGATGTAAACCGGTTTCGAATTTCTGGCACACACAGGTACACCGATAGCCTTGTGCAGATACTGGCTGCTGTCTGGAAGCCGCGATACACGATCATGTGTCCATGCAATCGTAATCTCCCACACTTTTAGCTAACTTCTAGTACTTCTTTGGGATAAGATGTTCGAGCTTCATGATGAGTTCACTCGTGGTTTTCATACGGAGATGCATACAGAGATGCATGCTTTTTTGTATGGAATCCTGGAAAAAAATGTCCCACTTAGCTATCATGGGATCACTAACCCCAATATATGAACAATTGACCGTGGGTTGATAGGTTTGCTTTATGTGCCCTACTTTTATGTTTTTGGTTTGTTATGTGGTCTCTAACTTGATAATTAATTAAAAGGTTATTCTACTTACATGGTGGCTCACAATCAGGTTTCTTGTCCACGCAGCCTCCCACAAGCGGGGGCCAATGGTTCCCTCTATTCATCAACGAGGCCTATGTTACCTTGTAAAGGCTTTAAGTACTTTAACTCCTGCAACTTTATGATGGTCCTTGACTCCAGACCGGCTTTTGCTTGTGTCAGACACACCCTATGTAACTGCTAATGGTCACTTTGTAACCGGTATGTGTCCCGCAGGCCAAGGCGTACAAATCATAATATACACAGTAATCAATCACAAACTGTCGGTACAGTACAGATAATTATCTATATTTACGCGTATGAGCGAGTTATGAAATACAGTAAAACAAATGTAACGAAAATAAATGCGAGTGGGATCATATAACAAGCTCCACCTGGTTTGCAAGCAGTAATCCAAAATGAAAAGCGTCCGAACAACACCATGGAAATGACTAGAGGGATACCTTTCCTCCTCAAACTGCAAACACCAATACTATGAAGAGAGGGTTCGAACCCTAGTGCCAAAATTCCTCGCAAAATATGAAGCATAGGGGGATGATCCACTTTCTACCACATAAAGTATCCCCTTTCAGTCAGTTAGCTGATTGAAAGTAGTGACGAATACAATTTATGTACGTTTTTCTGTGTAATGACCCACTATCGTGTTTAATAATCCCATATGGCGCGTTTTCTGCCTTCTCCACGGTTCAGCAGCCATGCTCTGGTACGGTAATGCTCTGGTGGGGTAATCGAGTCCAGCCGTTCATCACTGGCAGTGTCGCCACGTTCACAGCTCCACACCGCCGGCGGTCTCACAGCGAGCCACGAGCAAAACATGCACAGCACACTTCGTGGACCACCTGTGCGACATCTAGTCTATAATCGCTTACTCTACCAACGATCGGAATGCACATTCCGTGAAGCCGTGTCATGCAGCCGCCTAATAGATAATCTACACCGCACACCTATCTGGGGTGGGGTACAGTGGGTATTCAAGTGCAATGACACCCTACCCGGCCCAAATGCTAAGTCATTTTCGGCGCCAATTGTACAATAGCATGACCAGGATATTGCTGGTATATACCTCATATAATGTTCCCTTATAATATACTATACATATACACCGTACCTCAGATAAAACAACACATCAATCCCTGGTAGCAATACCGTCGAATCCATCGATTAAAAAAATCAGCTTGCGAACATTGTTCACGCTCAATTCGACTCACAATCACGGCTTCGCCTGTGCCGCCGGCGAGAAGCGCTCTCCGCCTGTGAGGACCAGAGAGCGTCTCTCTCTCTCTCCGCCTGTGAGGACCAGTGAGCGTCTCTCTCTCTCTCTCTGCCTGTGAGGACCAGTGAGCGTCTCTCTCTGCCTGTGAGGACCAGTGAGCGTCTCTCTCTGCCTGTAAAGACCAGAGAGCAGCTCTGGTATGGCCTGTGAGGACCAGAGAGCAGCTGCCTCCGCCTGTGAGGACCAGTGAGCGTCTCTCTCCGCCCGTGAGGACCAGGGAGAGGCTCTCTCTCTCTGCCTGTGATGACCAGACCAGCTCTGGCATGGCCTGTGAGGACCAGAAATAAGATCTCTCCGCCTGTAGGACCAGAGAGCAGTTCTCTCCGTTTGCGAGGACCAGGGCTCCCTCCGACTGGGAGGAGCAGGGAGCAGTGCCGCGCCAACTCTCGCCGTCCCACGGCGGCTGCAGACTTGTTGCTGCTGCTGTTCGAACTGAGAGACGGCGGTCATTGCTGTTGCGAGGCGTCCACAGTTGGGTCGGCCGGTGTCACCAACATCTGACGCTGATTGGCCGCGAGCGAGTAGCGGGCTTTCGGCTGGGAGACGGGTACCTGATACGCAGACTACTCGTTCCCTCGTTCGAGCCGAGTGTGGCAGAGAGGGTAGGTGCCGCTATTGGTGACGTCGGCCGGGGGCAACACCACACTGACAGCAACGTCCAATTGTTTCAGCGCAATTGTAGAGAGGAGTTCGCAGCTTAAAAACCAAAAGACGACAACATTCGCATGTGGAAAGCTTACCTTCAACACGTCTTGGGAGGCATCTTTCTTGCCCCGTCAGCGCACCTTCGAAGTCTTCGAACACAATCCATAAAGTCCAAACGAACCATATCGTGCCAGGTGACACTGGATTCACTGGTTGGATTTGTCTTCACGGGTTGCACTTTACGGGGGCTATCGTTCACGTCATTACATCGCAATGGGCTCGCAGTTTCGGGGATATTTGATGGAACATCCATCCGTTAGATAAGCAATAGAACGCCTCGACCGATGCCAGTCCAGAAGATGATATCCAAACGGTCGGCCCCTCAGCTCCATCGTCTGAAGCATGATTGGTGGCATTCATTCGCTGGCTTGAGTTATCGGAGATCCTGCTGAATAGTGGGGCACTGCACACGTGTGGATGGAATACATTGTTGGCCGGAGTGCAGCAGAGGTTCGTGCCTCCCGGACATCTCGGCGCAAGTCCTTGAAGGAACTGGTGACTATAAAGAGCCGGCCACGTTTCAACCATGGGCCCTCTTCAGTCCTGTGAGAGAAGAGACTGATCAGTGTTTCCAATGTGCTCCCATTGAGATCGGTTCAATGCGATGCACAATGCGGCAGTGTGGGCACGTGACGTCACACTGGATTTCCGAAGAAACGTGATGCTCCTAGAGAGTGCTCAAAAGAAGAAAGAATATGGAACATGCTGATCAAACGCAAGGCTGCTTAAATTGGATGAGCCATTAATCGGATATATTTCCAAGTAGTGTAATTTAGGCCTACACAAATGGAGTTCTCCAACCATGCAGTAGATCGCTACTAAAGCACACAGAGCTCCGCATTGTGAAGCAATTGCCAGTCAATACTGGCTCTCCTAGAGCACATCAAAGAGAACATCGCCAAGCAATGCACAAATGCCCTTCTAGAAGAACGTCACGTCGTCTGCCTATCACACGGAAGATCAAGTACTCCGAAATATCGTCAGGGGAAACTGGAAGTCAACCATGCCTGGCGAGTACTACAGCTCGTTATTTTTCTGCAATAGTCCGAACACCCTCTCACTGGTCATGAAAGTAATGAGTCATTCAAGAAGACCATGCTATGAAAATTACATCTCATTTACCACATAAATGTACACTCTGAAACTGCGCTCCGCTCTGATAGTGGCTAAATTGCATGGACCTCAACCACACTCGGCAGACACATGGCGATGCATCTCCAGAATGATGCTCCAAAACACACACACACACATAAAATACACACCCACACACGCACACACACACACATAAAACACACACACACACAATGAACATGACACAGGTTTGGCTAGAGAACTAGTGCTAGAGAACACATCCATCATCATATCTAATGCCATATGCTGTACATAGATGACGTCACACACATCGTCTGCACATTCTATAGGTATAACGGGATAGGTGCCCATAGTCAACACGCCGGTCAATGCCTACAGAAACCTTTATCTATATAATGGATCGTTGGGTCAAAGGTGATACAATCTGCCATTTGACTATGTACAGCCTAACCGAAGGAGGAAGCTTCCCTTGGCACAAAAGGTCCCCCAGCACGAGTCCCCAGCAGAGACTAAGCAGACTTTTCAGGAACTAGGATTGAGCATCAATAGTGTCTGCCGCACTTGTATTCTGTGTGTGGTCACTGGCAAATTGAGGCACAGCGAATTTGACTTCATATAACGTGGACAGCTATGAAATATCTATGCATGTGTATATATACATATGTATTTATGGTATCCATGTATACATATTATATTAAATATATTACATATATATCTATATACATTGAGCCACCTGTTCGTATTATGAGTTTATTCAACATCATCTCGTCAAGAGCTTTCTCTTCATTTCAAAGCTCTCTCAGTTTGAGAGCTCGTTATACCGTAACTACGTCAAATCATTACTGAAATTTTCAAAGATCACTGCGCAAAACTTGGATACCTCCTCCTTCCTCTGGACACATACATTTAACACTCGATGGTACATACACACTGTACATCAACCTTTCACAGCACAGGTTGTTGCCTCACCATTTCACAGCAATCAAGTTATCGTGTTTTTGTGTTCTCTCCACCCTGGTTAACATCCGTACGTAGAAGCTCTATCCATCTCTGCCCCATAATGCGCCTATACTGCGTTGCATTTTGCAACACTCCTTCCATACTCACTGCCCGCATGTCTTCAATGGAATGACTGTCCTCACGGAAATGAACTGCAACGAGATTGCTGTACTCTTTTCGAATACTTGATAGATGATTTTCTGTGCGGGTATATAAAGTTCCTCCTATTTGGCCAACATAAAAATTAGAGGCTGGATTTTGCGCACCGTATGTCATACCCTGCATTATTTGTCTTACACATAGCCGTCCTATCATAAGTGCACTCAGTTCCAGTGGGACCCTTCACCTTGTCACGTCCCTCATTTACCTGGTGTCCGTTCAATGTTTCCCATACGCTGACGTGGGTCCCGCCTACCATAATTTTCTGAGTTTTGCTGTGTAAGAGATGTCCTCGAAAATTTTCTCCTATTTTGTAGCCTATCATTGGATTAGCTGGAAATAAAATATTTAGCTTTTCCGGTTTGTCCAAACAATTATTTTTTCTCTCTGATAATTCCTCTTATATCAGGCAAATAGTTACTGAAGGTCACTAACCAAAGGGGACGTCTTTCCTACGTTCCTTCCTACTTTTTGTAATCAGTAGTCCCCCTCTGTATTTTGCTCACCCTATACAAACTTCCACTTATGACATTATGTGGATATCCCTCATTAACCTTTCTGTCAGCCTCCATTTCTACCGCTTGTACCGCTCCCCATTCGTACACCCCCTTACCCCCCTTGGTTGGCTAGGGGGGAGGGGGGAGGTTTTATTAGGGGGGGGGGGGGGGGGGGATATTAAAAAGCCTTTTTGGGTTTAGAAAATTTATTTTTTATATTTTTTCTTTATACTAACTTAACTATCCTACAGAGAACTACTTTAACCATTTTTAATAACCTTAGCTTAATTCCACCCTCTCGTTTATTTCATTGCCTGTCGTTGGGTTTTGTTAAAAATCTTACCCCCTCCTCCCCCCTGTTCCCATTCCTTATTTATTTTTAATCAAAATATAAAGATTTAGGGTGGGTTGTTATTAATACAACCAACATCCTCCCCACTTTTTTTTTTTATTTCTTCAATTATTACTTCCCTTATATTTTATCTCCCTCCCCCCCCTCCCCTTACCCATAAAAATTACTAACCCCCACCTTTTAATAATTCTTATCCTAAACCCCACACCACCAATTTCCCCCCCCTTCTTTTTTTAAACCCTTTGGGGGGTTGGGGGGTGGGGGGGGGCCGGGGGCCCTAAATCCCCGACACCCGGGACACAATGTTATAATTTTTTTATAATAATATAAAAAATTAAAAGCTTTTTTTTATTATATTTTCTGGGGGGCCCTCCCCCCCCTTCCCAAAAGGTCCCAAAGGGTAGGGGGGGCCCCTTTTAAGTTGGGTTAATTTTTCTCACACCCTTTCCCCCCAACCTACCCAGCACCAACCCAAAGGAAATGAACAACTAAAGGAAAAGAAACCCAAACAGAAACCTTTATTTTTAAATGTATATATACATATGTATTTATGGTATCCATGTATACATATTATATTAAATATATTACATATATATCTATATACACACACACACACACACACACACACACACACACATATATATATATATATATATATATATATATATATATATACTTCCTGCTTTTCTATCCACTAAAATTACCGCCAGTGTTTTTCATCAATGCATCAGCACCACACGGCACAACGTCTAATGCACTGGCGAATCGCGCGACCGAGACCGCTATAATGGCTCACCACGCTAGCGCTGTCGGAATTGTAATTAAAACATATTTCACTCTCACACAGATAGCAGGTTTAATCGTCTGCCTCACTGCTTTGTGGGCATTGAGATAGCGTCGCACCGAGTGGACTCTTTATTGCCGATGCTCGGCTCAAATTTCCACTTCACCGCAAGACAACTGCGGCGCGCGTGTGCTGGAGTTGGCTTCAGACGGCGAACTGGTGAAGTGTTTTTCTCTGCGCGAGGAAATAGAGTAACAGAAGGCGTTAGTAATGAACCTGCACTTCATAATCAAACTGGTTGTTTTTTTCCCCGGCACGGAACATTTGTTTTCGTGCTCTTTGCGAACAATCAATCTGGTCGACATTGCTTCTGCAAAAAATGTGTCTGTCTCTTTCTCTCTATCTCTCTCTCTCTTTCTCTCTCTCTCTCTCTCTCTCTCTCTCTCTCCCTCTCTCTCTCTCTCTCTCTCTCTCTCTCTCTCTACCCATCTCTCTTTTTCTCTCTCTACCCCTCTCTCTCTCTTTCTCTCTTTCCGTCTCCTTCATCCCCCCTCTCTCTCGCTCTCTCCCTAACTGAGTATGTGAGTATGTGTGTGTGTATGTGCGTGCATGTGCGTGTGTGTGTCTGTGTGTGTGTACATCGATTTGAATCGGAAGATTAGTGCTTTTAGCATACGGTGGAATAAGTATATCCTTCAATGCATAAGCATAACGCAACATGAAATGCATCTGGATATTAACCTAGCGTAATTATATCATTTCATGTTTCATGTTACTGAAGCCGTGATTTACAAACTGCACATTATAGATATAACAAGGAAGTGCACGCTCCTAATTTTGTTTTCATAAGGGAATTACAAGATTTTTCAGCTTGCCACAGTTCTCTTTTTTCGTTTCGACATGCGTTGGAAAGTAGGTGGGGGTGGGGTGGCAACAAACAACGTATTTTTTAACATCACAAACTTATCCATTCATGAAAGATACGTTGTTATAACAGTACGGAGCTCCTGTGCAAGATAAGATTTAAGGGTGACAGATAAATGTATTAAAAATTATGACATTTTTACATTAAAAAAAAATGAGGAAAGTGACATTTTGTCCAGACACCAGGTTGAACAAAGTTCAACAAACAAAAAACTCCATACAACACAGCTGTATATGGATTCACATATCAATTTTCCCACGGGAGCTTCACTGGCGTGGCAACACGTGCGCCCTATATCATTTTCATCCAGTGAATTTGCCTGAAGCAAACTCGCCGATTGATCGATGGATTTCAAAGGCGCTTTGGGGAAAAATGTTTGGGTATTTTCACAAAAATGCTGCACTGTAATTGGTTCAATTGGTGTGTGTACATATAAATAATTGATATCGATCACAATCGTCACACGTGTCATGTATATAGCTGAACGACACCCCAGCAGCTGACGCTATTGTGCATCCTGACTCGACAGGCCTTGGATGGTGGCAACTGACGTCGCGAATTAGTGTTTCATCTGTCCAGTCAACATCAAGGGTGATCACTGTGTTGCAACATGAAATGTCGTTACACAGTCCACAGTCACAGTCAACTCTGAGGCCTCAGCGAAGGCCCAAGAAGACGAATATACGCGTACTTTTTATGTCCCGTACAACACAATAACATGCAACATAAAATAATCGTCGAAAACTACACACACAAATTTTGGTCGAATGACCCAAGACAACTGTTGTTACCCCATCGAACTTAGCGTCGCCTACGTGATCTGGTAGGGAAGTTGGCTTCCAGTGATAGCTTGCTGTTGTGATAAAAACAGCCATAGGCAGTTGGCCTGCCAGCAGCATTGATGCAGAGTATAGCACGTTTATCCAACACAACAATTATTAGCGAAGACTTAGCAAGACGGGATCAACCCACCAATTACACTGCGTGGGTGTCGTCTCGAGATGATATTGCCTACTCACGGTATCGCTTCAACGCGGTATCGCTTCAACATGGTATCGCCTCAACACGGTATCGCTTCAACACGGTATCACTTACCGAAGGAATCGCCTCTAGAGGGTATTGCCTCCATGCGGTGTCGCCTTCATACGGTATCACCTACAGATGTTAGCGCCTCCAAACGGTATCGTCTCCATACAGTATCGCCTCCAGCCGGTATCGCCGCAACACGGTATCATCTCCACACGGTATTGCCTCCAGACGGTATCGCCTCTAAACGGTATCGTCTCCATACGGTTTCTCCTCCAGACGGTATCGCCTCAACACGGCATCACCTTAGCACGGTATCATCTCAACACGGTATTGCCTCCAGACGGTATCGCCTCCAGACAGCATCACCTCTCCACCGTATCATTTCCAGACGGTATCGCCTTTATGCGGTACCGTCTACAAATGGTATCGCCTCCAGACGGTATCGCCTCCAGACGGTATCACCTCCAGACGATGTCGTCTCCACACGGTATTGGCTCCAGACGGTATCGCCTCCAGACGATATCGCCGACAGACGGTATCGCCTCTCCACGGTATCTCCGCCAGACGGTATCGCCTCCAGGCAGCAGAGATGTCTGGCTCACGTCAAATGGTGCCATTTGGCACCAATTGACTTTTTTTAGTCGTACCCGCATGAACATACGGCTGAAAAGGAAGAGAGACCACCGCACGCCAAAGTAAAGCTACAAGATATTAAATAATGTGGACGACAGGGGCGGAAAGGAGGCTGTAGTGGCAAATTACGTCACTTGGCATGTCAGCGCATTAATTGGCTGACCGCAGGATATCAGACTTGGAAGGGTGTTGTGAGCAGGGGTTCTTTGAACTTTCATTCTCAAAGTTAATTATCAAGTCACAGCGGCTAACAGTGAAAATGTTGAGTGTTAAAACGAAACATTTAACGTAGATTTAAAAAGTGCATTGCGTTGCAACCATTCGACATGAAATTTGAGCCATGACACCACGATATAACTCATAGGTAGTGAAGTTCTTCCGGCAAATAGCTAAATTGTTGCCTGTGTGCAAAAATACTACAAACTCAGCCACCATTTGCTCGGTACTTCCTTGCAACTGCTGTACCTGCGCCGGAGTGTACCCGTCCGTGATCCTCTAGTGTCCCGGTCTCCTTGGTAGCCCTCCGGTCTCGTGGTGTTTGTGCCGCCCTGTTTAGCTTCCCTACCCGTCACGCTGTTTAGCTCCACCTACTGGTCATGCTGACAGCCCCCGTGCCTCGCCAAGATGCCTGGTCACCACAGTCCATGTGCCTGGTGGAGCCCTACGCCTGGGTCTCCTGGCCCGTGCGACCCTTCCGCACCGTTGCGCGCCACAGGCCGGGTAGCCGCCGGGCTCCGCCGGTCACCTCTGCCGTCGTGTCTCGGCAGGCCAGAGAAGAGCCGCAGGCCTCCGCCGGCCACCTCTGCCGTCGTGTCTCGGCAGGCCAGAGAAGAGCCGCAGGGCTCCGCCGGCCACCTCTGCCGTCGTGTCTCGGCAGGCCAGAGAAGAGCCGCAGGGCTCCACCGGCCACCTCTGCCGTCGTGTCTCGGCAGGCCAGAGAAGAGCCTCCGCCGGCCATCTCTGCCGTCGTGTCTCGGCAGGCCAGAGAAGAGCCTCCGCCGGCCATCTCTGCCGTCGTGTCTCGGCAGGCCAGAGAAGAGCCGCAGGGCTCCGCCGGCCACCTCTGTCGTCGTGTCTCGGCAGGCCAGAGAAGAGCCGCAGGCCTCCGCCGGCCACCTCTGCCGTCGTGTCTCGGCAGGCCAGAGAAGAGCCGCAGGCCTCCGCCGGCCATCTCTGCCGTCGTGTCTCGGCAGGCCAGAGAAGAGCCGCAGGGCTCCGCCGGCCACCTCTGCCGTCGTGTCTCGGCAGGCCAGAGAAGAGCCGCAGGCCTCCGCCGGCCATCTCTGCCGTCGTGTCTCGGCAGGCCAGAGAAGAGCCGCAGGGCTCCGCCGGCCACCTCTGCCGTCGTGTCTCGGCAGGCCAGAGAAGAGCCGCAGGCCTCCGCCGGCCACCTCTGCCGTCGTGTCTCGGCAGGCCAGAGAAGAGCCGCAGGGCTCCGCCGGCCATCTCTGCCGTCGTGTCTCGGCAGGCCAGAGAAGAGCCGCAGGGCTCCGCCGGCCATCTCTGTCGTCGTGTCTCGGCAGGCCAGAGAAGAGCCGCAGGCCTCCGCCGGCCATCTCTGCCGTCGTGTCTCAGCAGGCCAGAGAAGAGCCGCCGGGCTCCGCCGGCCACCTCTGCCGTCGTGTCTCGGCAGGCCGGGTAGCCGCAGGCCTCCGCCGGCCACCTCTGCCGTCGTGTCTCGGCAGGCCAGAGAAGAGCCGCAGGCCTCCGCCGGCCACCTCTGCCGTCGTGTCTCGGCAGGCCAGAGAAGAGCCGCAGGCCTCCGCCGGCCACCTCTGCCGTCGTGTCTCGGCAGGCCAGAGAAGAGCCGCAGGGCTCCGCCGGCCACCTCTGCCGTCGTGTCTCGGCAGGCCAGAGAAGAGCCGCCGGGCTCCGCCGGCCACCTCTGCCGTCGTGTCTCGGCAGGCCAGAGAAGAGCCGCCGCCACACTGTTCGCCGCGCTCGACGTCCGAGTGGTCGGCGCCGTGCCCGCCGCTGCGTGCCAGCGCGCCGACCACGGCCGACAGCGGCGGCCGACTGTGGCGAAGACAGACGGCGGCCGGATCGGCGCCCAGGCTGTTCATCACGGCAGAATGGGCGTCATCATGGACGCAATCCGAGGTAGACTCGCCCCGGGACGGCGCCGCCGACGGCTCTCCGCTGAAGCTGCCAACGACTCGCTGCTGGTGCTGGATACGGCTTCCCGCTGGCGCTGCAAGTAGCTCCTCGCTGGCGTCGCCGTACTTTCCACGATTGTAGATGTCACGTGACTAATGTGTCAGCTTGCAAAACAATGGCACTGAACACGAAATCACATTTGATCGGGGTCTTAAAATTAAGGCGGTGACCGGGGCGAATGACCTTACACCGGGCATTGACCTACTTTACTTGACCGGGGGATGTTCCATCAGAAGATGTCGACAGAAATGTTCGAAGTAATTGTGAAAGCTCAATCATAGAGGGAGGTAGTTGTGTTTAAGTTACCAGTGTCCACCATACTCACGACTGATCCGTTAATCACATGCAATTCGCTAAACAATTCTGGGACGGATTGGGATGGGTGGAACAGGACGATAATTGCCGGGGGTTTCCCGCCGATTTGTTAAGTACTGGAAAAAGGTGAGAAAGCTTCCAAATGACGAAAGCTTTCCTTCTTGAAACGGGATTGAACAAATTTCAGGATGCCAAACCGCAATTTCATCATCACACTTGTTCAATTACGAGCACTGAGCCCATCGAGCACAAAAGTCTTGCCATGCTTCAGTGTCATTAGAAAATTCAGAAGTTTGGAATGCATGACGGAGAAATCACAAACATTGCCAAGAGTGTACAACGATGGTTCGTGTAGCGTGTTTAAACTGGGCTTGAAAACCTTTCAGCGAAAAGCCTCGTTAGTGTTGGCTTTGCCCCGAAGCAATTTTAACTTTCAACATGGAACCCTGTAGAGCGTGAACCCCCAATCTATTTGGGCCCATCCATTGACCAAATGCTCACGCTTGGTCAGGTGGATATTTACCATTCGAAGGCATCAATGGGTATAATCCTCCACTGCCGCACAGATCAACAGATATAAAATATTAACTGTGTCATCAGCGTCCATACCATCCAGTACATTCCAAGCAAGGGAAATAAAGTGGTTAGGCTGGAAAGTTGACTCCACGATAATTTAGTATAGAACTGTGACTGATTCGAGAGATTGTGGTACACTGCAGTTGACAAACGAGAGTAAATCGGAGATAGTAAGAATCTATAGGAGCAATTTGTACATCCACATCACTACAGCAAAAAACGAAGCTGTTTATCAGAACTAAGTCGAAGTTATGCCTTATGTTATCACTTTTAGTTGACACAGCCACCCTTGTCTAAAATCGTGGTAACCAATTTTGTCGAAAACAGCATTGCCCTATCTGATTTACGCGGTAGCCGTGTGTGGTTCGTCGAGGCCACCACCGGCGAGTCTATACATTTGTAGTCTCCGAGCATGACAACAGGACGGTCAGTACGACCAGCACTGCATACTGCGGTCATGACACTTGTCTATGAATGGACTGCATGCTCATCGTCTGCTACGAGCAGTAGGGGTGGGTGGGGGTGGGGATAATTCAACACAACTGCAACAATGGGCCATAAATGCAATAAGTTGATGGCCGAGGTCTCTCGTCACTTTCTAGCTCAGTCCTCCGAGCAGGTAACAGAGTTAACCATCGCCACTCAACTACTGCTCGCCACCGCGCCGGTGTCAACGGGATATGTATATATATATATATATATATATATATATATATATATATATATATATATATATATATATATATATGTATATATTGTTACCTAAATAATTCAGCTTACCGGGACCATTAATGCTTCGCATTCCGAAATAGTATCGGATTTTCTTCCGCAAATTATTTCCTGACTGCACTATCTCTCCTTTTTCTTGATGCCTTGACCACCAGAATATGTCAGTTTTCAGGAAATCGCCAATTCTTCTGCTGTCCTGGCTACTGGAACCTTCGGCCCTATTAGACGTACTAAGCTTTTTTCTGGACAACGATCAGCATTATGACACTTTGAGCGCTAAAGTTAACATTGGAGGTTACCGGGTGTCTGGACGATCGCATCAACTTATCCGAAGAGATCCATCACCTGTCACCTTATTACCCTGATTATTCATAAAGGGCATTAAATGCCTCCAAGTATTGGTTAAATTGCAATCTGTGAAATCTCGCTTTGCATGACTTCAGGTGCATTTGCATTCCACACCACTCCATCCATAAAATGAAAATACTGCATGACATGCAGTTTGTGACAAATTGCAAAAACGCATGCATCCGCTGTTGCTTGGCAACATGCATCATTCTCTTTCCATGAATATGGCTTGCTTTGAGCTAAGTGTTGCGGTGCGGGGATGGCCGAGAGATTAAGGTGCTGAGCTCTGGGTACCAAATGTCCCGGGTTCAACACTCTCACCACTCGGGACATTTCCCAAGCCCGCGGCCCACCGGCGAAACAGTGTGGGCGACGCCATTAGCCATGATCGTGCAAAAAGTGCGTTGAGAACCACCTAATAGACAAACAGAGCTATGTGTTGGTCTATGTCAATGAATAGACTGGCGCTGAAACGGACGCTGCTGGGGTATAAGGGTATAATGGTATAACGGTATAAAGGGTATACCGCAAACGTGTACACCCCAAGCGGCCACCGTTGGTACTGAGAAAATAGCCTGTCGGCCTGTTCCATAAGGTTCAAATAAGCTTGTCACCCAGAAGCTTACGACCTGCCTGATCACGGAGATCTAGTCAATAAAGCTGGCGGGGTAGACTATCTCGCATGGCACGGTCTGCGGCTGTCGCTGGGTTTGAATGTCTCCTCTCCCCGTTCATGTGTGACACCAACTACGCGGTCGCCTGACCTGGGGTCACATGGGGCACGTGGTTTGGTGACGGCCACCTGATTGACGACTGATGGCCCTGCCAACCAGCTTCGCAATGCGATACTTTTCATGAAAGCATATTCATGCTTCATAGAAACTATTGTGGTGGAACCCGCTAAACATCAAAATTAGGAGTGGGGATACTGGCGAGGACATTCTAAGTGACAGAATTATAACTTGAACGCTATAACCTAAAAAATGTGACAAGATTTTAAAAGCGGGACGGTCGTTCGACCTGGGCCGGGGCGCGCACTTGAACACCTGTCGCATATCCACGAGAGTACACTCGATTGGGCTTGGCCCTGACTCGTAATCACGTGGCTTTGGTCGCATCAGCCAGGTCTACAGGTCATATCTGATCTTCACAATAGGCATCCGACGGCGAGGTTCACAAGCCCACCTGACACGGACAATGAAGGGAACGAGTGGTCAAGGGGCAAGCTACCCGTCTTACAATCGAAAGCTTGTGGGTTCGAGAATAACCACTACCACCGATACGGACAATAGACATTGGACAGCGAAGACCGTACATTCGAACCGGCCGGAACATTAGTCGGCCACACTCCCGGATCCAGTACGTGTCCTGCGGTCTGCTCGTTGAGAGAGTGACAGCAGGCCATCGGTCTGATCACTGGGAGCAACAGCAGGCCACAGACTTGAAGTGGATGTCGGACCGCCGGGGCATCACCAACAGACACTCAGCTACGGTCTCCTGGACAAGCGGCAAGCAGACGCATTCTGCGTCAGCCTGATCCGCGTCTGCACCGCCACCAGTCGTGTCCGCGGGGAACCAAAGAGAGAAAGAAAGAAAGAGAGGAGAGAGAGCGAGGGAGAGAGGGAGAGAGTGGGGAAGAGAGATAGAGAGAAAAAGATAGAGTGTGAGAGAGAGAGAGAGAGAGAGAGAGAGAGAGAGAGAGAGAGAGAGAGAGAGAGAGAGAGAGAGAGAGAGAGAGAGAGAGAGAGAGAGAGAGAGAGAGAGAGAGAGAGAGAGAGAGAGAGAGAGAGAGAGGGAGAGGCGAACAGCTAAAGTTTCGGCTGCCGTCATAGAAGTCTTATCCCTGGGCACCGTCACAGAGGACAGACAAAACTTTTCGGCTAAGTTTGCTTGGTCTTCTCTCAAGTTTACGGCATTTCACGCGAAGGCGCAGCGTATTTAGTTCGGCAGTACCAGCCACCGCGGACCCAGCAGGGATGGGGAGGGGGGGGGCTGATGATCGGCAGTCGGCAGCGGTGACCTCACACTTTTCAGAACTTCTCTGAAGGAAAGTACACACAAACATAGATCAAGGCAAATTGTTGCGTTGTTAAAAGGAGAGTGGTTTTCCTTGACTATGGATTTGTAAAATTGGTGGAGAACATTGTAAAATGATATATTGGTTCCTTCTGAGGTGGAAGCGCCGATTTTTATCATGGGTACTATTGAAATCGTCCTGATGACATCATAGCACCCGCCCTCACCTTCGATCCTTGAGAGGCATTGTCATTATGTTGACAATGATGATAATCAATAATCAGTTGTTAGGAAAGCGCCAAGTTCTGGGATAGTTTCGGTCGCTCCTTTTTCCCATAAGCTTTCGGAACCGCCTATGTGTGTTTTTTTTTGGCGGCGTAACGAACGAAATGTTATCTGTTATTAAACATTTTCGTCAGGAGACGACGATTTAAACAGGGATATGGAGGTCTCTTTCCTGAAAGGATTGATTTCTTCACAGGACTTATGGAAATGACCTTCAGCCAGGATAGGAAGTGTACCTTACAATGAATGTAGAACAGAAATAGACACTACGCGCAAAATAAGTTGTCGAACGAAAAGGGTGGTGAACGTCTAGATGAGTTCACCGATAATTTCAGTTGTGATAACCAGACGGGTGTATTGGTCATCGATATAAGCCCAACGTTACAAAATTTAATCTTCTCTGGCAATGCGATCCAACGTGTTATTATTGTACTTTAAAATTACTTAAGCTAAAGTTTGAATTCCAGTACTTAAGCTCGCGGGCGAAAACATGCTTCTGACCGACATGTAGTTTTGGATGGGTTCTCCAGAGCACAGGAAATCAGGTAAGCGCGCTGGGCACTACAGGGCAAAGCCAGAGAGACACTCAGAGGACGCTTCTCCTTGCCAGGGCGTTCGATCTCCACGTTTTCCGGCACATCGCAAGTACTGTAGTCTTTGTGTTCGTGCAATTTCTGGCACGACGTACCCGCTGTCAGGTTCGAATTCCTGCTCATTTCATTGCATTGCCTATATTTATTACTGTCTAAATTTTATCATCCTTTGCGGCCTTGGTTCCATGTTCTGCATCATCGTATGGTGTCGATGCCACCACGTTGTGTGCCCCAAATGCCACTATCTGTGCCACTGGTGCCATATCCTGTTCCCCTGGTGCCATGTCATGTACCTGGTGCCACGTCCTGTTGCCCTGGTGATATGTCCTGCTTTCTGGCGTCATATCATGTTCCCCTGGAGCCATGCACTGCTCAACTGGTGCTGCGGCATGGTCCCCTGGTGTCATGTCCTATTCCGCTGGTGATATGCCCTGTTTCCCTGATACTTTGCCCTGCTCCCTTAGTGCCATGTCTTGTTCCCCTGGTGCCATGTCATGTTCCTGGGGCGCCATGTCGTGTTCCCACGGCGCCATGCCCGTTGCCCTGATGCCATGTCATGTTTCCCTGGTCATGTTCTCCTGGTGCCATATCCTGTTCCTCTGGCGGCATGTCATGTTCCCATGGTGCCAAGTCCTGTTCCCCTGACACGGGACTCTAGCTCTGATGCTGCCTCAGGTGCCACTCACACTTGATAGCCACTCCTCGACGTCGTTGGAAGGCTGACCCTCTCTGCGGTCAGCCTCGCGTGACCACGACACTGACGCAGAGCTGCTGACCCTCTCTGCGGTCAGCCTCGCGTGACCACGACACTGACGCAGAGCGGCTGACCCTCTCTGCGGTCAGCCTCGCGTGACCACGACACTGACGCAGAGCGGCTGACCCTCTCTGCGGTCAGACTCGCGTGACCACGACACTGACGCAGAGCGGCTGACCCTCTCTGCGGTCAGCCTCGCGTGACCACGACACTGACGCAGAGCGGCTGACCCTCTCTGCGGTCAGCCTCGCGTGACCTCGACACTGACGCAGAGCGGCTGACCCTCTCTGCGGTAAGCCTCGCGTGACCACGACACTGACGCAGAGCGGCTGACCCTCTCTGCGGTCGCCTCGCGTGACCTCGACACTGACGCAGAGCGGCTGACCCCTCTGCGGTCAGCCTCGCGTGACCCGACACTGACGCGAGCTGCTGACCCTCTCTGCGGTCAGCCTCGCGTGACCACGACACTGACGCAGAGCGGCTGACCCTCTCTGCGGTCAGCCTCGCGTGACCACGACACCGACGCAGAGCGGCTGACCCTCTCTGCGGTCAGCCTCGCGTGACCACGACACTGACGCAGAGCGGCTGACCCTCTCTGCGGTCAGCCTCGCGTGACCTCGACACTGACGCAGAGCGGCTGACCCTCTCTGCGGTCAGCCTCGCGTGACCACGACACCGACGCAGAGCGGCTGACCCTCTCTGCGGTCAGCCTCGCGTGACCACGACACCGACGCAGAGCGGCTGACCCTCTCTGCGGTCAGCCTCGCGTGACCACGACACCGACGCAGAGCGGCTGACCCTCTCTGCGGTCAGCCTCGCGTGACCTCGACACTGACGCAGAGCGGCTGACCCTCTCTGCGGTCAGCCTCGCGTGACCTCGACACTGACGCAGAGCGGCTGACCCTCTCTGCGGTCAGCCTCGCGTGACCACGACACTGACGCAGAGCTGCTGACCCTCTCTGCGGTCAGCCTCGCGTGACCACGACACTGACGCAGAGCGGCTGACCCTCTCTGCGGTCAGCCTCGCGTGACCACGACACCGACGCAGAGCGGCTGACCCTCTCTGCGGTCAGCCTCGCGTGACCACGACACTGACGCAGAGCGGCTGACCCTCTCTGCGGTCAGCCTCGCGTGACCTCGACACTGACGCAGAGCGGCTGACCCTCTCTGCGGTCAGCCTCGCGTGACCACGACACCGACGCAGAGCGGCTGACCCTCTCTGCGGTCAGCCTGCGTGACCACGACACCGACGCAGAGCGGCTGACCCTCTCTGCGGTCAGCCTCGCGTGACCACGACACCGACGCAGAGCGGCTGACCCTCTCTGCGGTCAGCCTCGCGTGACCTAGACACTGACGCAGAGCGGCTGACCCTCTCTGCGGTCAGTCTCGCGTGACCTCGACACCGACGCAGAGCGGCTGACCCTCTCTGCGGTCAGCCTCGCGTGACCTCGACACTGACGCAGAGCGGCTGACCCTCTCTGCGGTCAGCCTCGCGTGACCACGACACTGACGCAGAGCGGCTGACCCTCTCTGCGGTCAGCCTCGCGTGACCACGACACCGACGCAGAGCGGCTGACCCTCTCTGCGGTCAGCCTCGCGTGACCTCGACACTGACGCAGAGCGGCTGACCCTCTCTGCGGTCAGCCTCGCGTGACCTCGACATCGACGCAAAGCGGTGCGCCGGCGACAAACGCGCCGATCGATGGACGCGCTGTGATTTCTGGTCTCCTTCGGGCCACGCAAATGCCAAGGGACCTTTTGCGATGCGATGGATATATATTAGGGACGCCGATGGTTCAATCGCTATGATTGTGGTTCATCTTCATTGAACACTTGCATTAAGGCTGCAGAGCATTACTATCTGGGCCACATGCATCACAGTGAATACAATGTCTAAATTAATTCAATATATATGATCAACAGTTGTTAAGCAGGGCGATATGTTATAGCAGCCATTGCCATAATAGTTAATTTGAACTCGCGACTGACGGTGGTCGCCTGCTTTTTTCATTTGGAGATATGGGAGATGAGGTGTGCCATATTCCATCACATTATACTTCAGGAGTTGTCGGTTGATGTTGAAACGAAGGTTAGATGATAATCAGTGGTAGGAAAAATTGAATTAGATATCTCTTTCTTTGCACTGCGACATGTGTCACAGGTTCCTTAATGCGCTCGTTGGTTCTTGCTTAGCGGACTATAATTTTATGCAAATGCTTTCTATCGACTTGACTTACGAGGTCTGGGCAAGATCTCCGTTGGAAATCTTGCCCAATAGGCCCAAGTGGATAGATAGGTCTGGGCAAAATTTCCAACGGAAATCTTGCCCAGACCTATCATCTATCCACTTTGAACAACCTTGAACCTCGACACTACTCGGTTGACCCTCGAATAACTACCATTCATTTTAAACCGTTTAAGCCAATTCCTCCGAAGTATTTTCAATGCATTAACCATATCACTGCTGGACCGTTTCAATAGCCAATTTAAAGTTCCACCCTGGTCACACGCTGACTGTTGGAGTCGTTGCGTGGAGCCCGCATCCACCGCCCGTTTGCGTGGAGCCCGCACTCACCGCCCTATTGCAGACATATTCTGGCGGTCGTTATGTCAGTCCAGTTGTTCCGCCGCCGCGTATCCGAGCTTATGTGACCCTTCGGTGACCCGCTGCCAGCGGATTTGTCCAACCGCGGGCGAAATACGAGCTTGTGAAGGGACCCGAGCCCTGTTTCGCCATGGCAGGGAAAATGAAACGGTAATTGTCCACCGAGCTACAGCAGCGGAAGGGGGCGTTGCAAGCAAAGCTGTAAATCTACCCGATAATAATCGCACATTTAAGCAGATGAATGCCAACTCAGTAAGAACTCAGCAACACCTAAGTACTGGTCGTTATTGTCGGTGCACAAGCTTCACTACTCATTACGGCTGATGTCCTGCATATACTTCTTGTTTGCTAGCTTTCGACACTTCCAGTTGGTAAACCCAATTAACTGTGATGTCCCAATGTTGCTCTAACTCGTATTTTTATCAATGCACAAAGTAAACATAATGGTCGGGTGACACAGCGTTAATTGCTCACGCAGTGCTCGAATTTCATGCATTTCAGAGTTCCAAAGCAACGTCATTATGCGGCAAAAATGTGAGGCGTGAAGCAATGGAGCGCCCGTCATTGAGCCCTGACTCAGCATCACTGAACCCTGACTCACCATCACTGAGCCCTGACTCAGCATGACTGCACCCTGACTCACCATCAATGCGCCCTGACTCACCATCACTGAACCCTGACTCACCATCACTGAGTGATATCCGTGCATCCGGTGGTTGTCCCACACAGGTTCCGAGTGCATTGCTGCATGTTGTCCGTAGCCATTTCGCAACAGATCATCCCAGGCTCCACCCAGCTGCAAATGGTATGTCCCCGTGAAGACTTTCCTCGATTATCATACTTAAGCTGTTTTCCAGCAATTGGATGAACTTATTTGGTTCGGTTTCGCTCGGATGCGCTCTTTGCCACATGTTCGATATGTTTACCCGGTCTCGCTCGAGTATCCATTATTTATTTTGGGTGGGCAGTTGGGCAGCAATATCCCACTGTCAGTGTGGCCGGTGTGGCTGAATGCACAGGGATCGTATGCATTTCAGAGGAGCTTAACGGCAGCAGCCGTGATATAGGGTGCTCTTGTGGTGGAGCATTGTCGTACGTCCGATGGCGTTCAAGTTTTGTCGTTACATGTGGGGTTAAATAACGCCTGGGATGCACCAGACAACGAAAAATTATAACAGAGGTTCCGTTAAACATTTGACACGCCACGCATGGACATATCTGATATTGACTATTCATCTAAATCTAGGGCATGAGTATTAATTCATTGGCGCTATATGACCAACGCAGTCCTTGCGCCCTAAACCAAAATAACCAACCAATTACTATTAATTCTAGATATCGCCAGCTTGGTGTTTACAACTGGAGGTATAGTCCTTCCTCTTAGACTTTGGATTCACTTTGGATTCTTTGCGTCCTCCCTGATGACTTTTGACGATTAATTCGCTTTGGAGCTGACAAAGTACGAGTCTTGTATAATGCGCTCCTTGTCTAGGATAACCAAAACTAGCAGCACTCTCCGTTTTGGTTCTCGAGTCATTCCTTGTACGCAATGACACGTGCCTGAAATACTGCAACTGTATACATTTTTATATACACTCAATACGGTGGAATGCAATCATCATGAAATAGCCTAGAAAAGACAATAAGTAGAAAGGTCGATGCGATTAGTCGTGTCAGGTATCATTTATTCAAATAAAAACAACTTCTTACTTTATATAGCTTTCGAACTCCACTGCACTTCAATTATTATTGTTTTATCGTGGGAATTAATCATGAATCAAAACTTCAACAGCTCAAATTGAGGCAAAAGGAACTGTTAGATTGATTGAAGAGGAGAGTATCCCCAAACTAGTGCACCCCTAATATTCTATGACAATAAAACTCTATCAATGTATGACCTGACAGGCATGAAAATCTTACTAGTGGTGCACACATTCGTCTCGAAACAACTTCTCAAACTGTCGATGATAATTTTCCTATTACACAGAGGTGCAAAACTCGAACAGGTGATTATTTCCACTAGACATTCACTTCAAGAAATATAAATAATTCATTATTAGTTGATTAGTTGTCATGTTCCCATACTATCGAACCAACTTGCGGAGAGAACATTTACATTCGAAGCAATACCGGGGTCCAAAGTTCAAGTGATTTTTTCTTGCGACAAACGTTCATTTCAGCTTCTCAAAACTAGATGTGACTAGCATGCAGCGATCAATTGACGATATATTATGCTTTTTTAATTGCATGCTTCCTAGATCTCTTTGCCTGCAGACACCATGGCTTTCCAGTTTGTTGTTTATTTCTCGTGCTTATTTCCGAATCATTTATCATGAAGTGGTGGAAAGAACGGCTTGAGATTGTGCCGGCTTGAGATCGGCACAATCTCAAGACGTTCTAAATGAGCTGGTGTCATTGGGATTGCCTTCCTTCCACTTACGACCGGGCCATCTAGGCGAAACGTTATCATTTTCTTCAGCAGGTTGCTTATTTTCGTTGCTGTAAATGACAGCTCAATTGAACCTGATGAGTTGCCAATACGTCAGACATAGCGTGGCCTTTTCAAACAGTCAATATTTATCAGCAATTCAACTGAAGCATGCAGAATGCGGCGACGTGCAGTCACCTTGTCAATAAAGGACGGACTCGCCCCTAGTTAATGACAGATACCGACGGTGAATGCGTCATCTTACTGCAATTTCGCTGACATAAATTCCCCATGACATTGACGGTGGCGAATTACTCGACACCGAACAGTGCGGTGGAAGTGGCATGCGTGCCCAGATCAGTTACTATTGGCAACAGCCGTCTTCATGAACGCTTAAGACGCACATCGAGGCGCATTGGGAGCATGCATCATGCACGTAGCTTCGTAGCTAACTCCAAAAATGTTTTCTTCAGCACCCAGCATATCGCCCTTTGGATCAGTCTGTAATTTAACAGTCAATTTGTCTTGTGTGCGTACGTGCGTGTGTGTGTGTGTATGTGTGTGTGTATCTGTGTACATTTGCATACCGATATACGGCCTCTTCGTGGGAGCTGGACTAGTGAGTGTACCAATGGACTATTCGACCGCGCTGGCGCAGTGTCATCGAATCTTTGTGTAACTGGGTATACCTGAACTGGTTTTATCAACCATACGCGTTTACTGTATTGCCTATGCAGTCACGCATCTTCAGGCGTGCAAGCAAACCCGAAGCAATTTATGATCCGATGTATTTACCAATTTGCACTTATGAATGCGGAGCTAAAAAGAGCCATCCCTACCGGGGACTGGGACACCAGAAAACATATCAGCGATGTGATCTCTGCCACCCGGAATTGCCGGCGAGTGGCGGCTGCAGAGCGAGTTGGGTGGTAAGCTGCTCGCGCTCGGTAACACCGCCGCATATCCCTTCCTTTGAATACAGACTGAGAGTTTTTCAGGATAGATACTGTGATGACAGCTGGCAAATGTCAAACTGAAAAGAACTGAAAAGAACAGATAGAAACATAGCGTGAAATTCTGTAGTGCAACAAGAGACGGTGTTAAAGTTCCCGCGAGAGGAATTGTCACTGCACACTTGCACGGAATCTTTAATCGAATAGTAAGAGCAATTCACGAAAAATTGTTGTAAAAATGGGCATAAAATCAAAATTAAGAGAACACATTTAACTGTAAGTGAAGAAATTTGAACCAGAAGTACCCCAAAACGGCAGATTATTACGGGTTCTAAAGCATAGCTATCGATCCAGACCGAGCCGCGCCTATCAGATGCATGCACTATATACTCGGGGTGGGCTCACTCTGGCTGGGCCTTCAATAGTAATCATTTTCGTATGCAAATGCGAAATGTATGTAAATTCCGCCGGCAGCGTGAAATAAGACAGCCTGCTGTGTGACAGATTCTTGTATTACTTGAGCATTGTGCTGCCACTTGAAATATAGCTTTCCCCTAGGCTTCTTGGTTCCCCGTGGTTCTCTCCATCTTCAGAATATTTCGGTCGAATAGCGTTCTACCAACCCAACTTGATGAAGTATTAATGCACATAAAACATAGCGTTATTGGTGTTGCAGTTGGGACACAAGATTGACGAAGTGGAACATAAACTTTCTCTAACCTAACGATATTATTCCACCCTGCGACACTAACATTGGCATTTGAAACAGCAGCGGTTTGGATGACGATCTTTGACATTAGGACTAAGGTGCCTTTAGCGGACAATACCAGGACGTAGACCCCGACTTGCTTCAGGAAGGCTGACTGTAACAAGCCGTATTTACACGTGCTGTAACAATGTGCTGGAACAGTAGGTTGTTGAGGCGCTATGCATCACCCTCGCACATATCCAGTGGCCGCAACTTCTGAAGGCATTCGGCTGAATTTTGCAGCCATCTCATTTCCGCTTCATGTCAGATGCATGTGGAATAGACATTGAGTGCAAAATCCAACGTATATCTGGCTGGTGTCAAGAAGCATGAAGCAGAACAGATGTTGTGATCGACAGAACGAAGATTAAAGCAGGTGAGTATTAACACATCCAGCGGCCATGGAGAACAGCAACTTTCCGATTGCCTGGGGCTCTCCGTTTTCGTGGTTTTCTGTAGATAATTGACTCTGTAATGGAACATTCTCGATGACAGCATACATACTTCCAACATTAACGATTTTGTGTCAATTTTCAGTGCCTCAAAATAACAAAGCGGACGACGGAAGTACAATGGACGTTGGCGGCTTGCCAAAATGCGATTCCAGTGACGAGGAGCAAGAAGTAAATGTGCAAAATGCATCTTGCATATTTATCGTATTGACAATGGTGATTCAAAATGCATTCATGATTATCATTGGTATAATGCAAGCCTAATCCAATTGGTTTTCTTGCAACGCCAATAAGTGGAAATATATCCTTCCCTCACCTAGATGTATCAATAAGGAAATAATGTGTCAGACAAGGAAAACATAGTGCTCATGTCTATCGTGATGGTGATGACTTTGATTGGTAGTACTATTATAATTCGTTTTATTCATCATTATTATCATAGATATGTGTTATAATACTAAGAATAATACAAAGGATGGTTATTCTTATTATCTTATTCTCTTATTATATTCTTTTTATCATTACTTTTCTTCATAGTATTTAAATAGCATATATTATTTTTTGTATCATTATATATATATATATATATATATATATATATATATATACATATATATATACATATATATATATATATATATATATATATATATATATATATATATATATATATGTCTGTGTGTGTGTATGTATGTGTGTGTGTGTGTGTGTGTGTGTGTGTGTGTGTGTGTGTGTGTGTGTGTGTTTGTGTGTGTGGATGTGAGTACGTATGTGTGCGAGTGCATGCCAATCTTTATCTCTGATGCTACTGCATTGGTGGCTTGAAGTGCGATAATTATATGAAGAGCACACCACATTTGTGCTACTTAGCAGGCATTGAACATCAAGATCTGGACGTGTGCACGAAAATGTTGTTGCTGGGAATTTGAGAAAAAACCCCATGTTTTCCGGTTGCAAAGGGTGCGCAGTTTGACATAATAATCACACGCTGTTACTAGTCATTCAGTCAGTAATTATATGGATTCCCATATACAATGCTACGGAAATGGTTCCCATTACTTTCATAACTCCATAACGTGATCAACAAATCCGGTAAGTTTGCTGCTACTTACAAAGTGCGTGGCAGTTCGTGGCTGAATGTTTCCGATGACATTTACATTTGAATCGCAAATTATGTGCAGCAATTTGAAGGAGTCAATATTTTTCTAGCTCATCCCCTTCACCCATAGGCGCACCGGAGGGGGGGGGTGGCAGGGGCCCCGGCCCCGATGAGACCAAAGTGCCCTTTTGGCCAAAAGTGCCCTTTTGAACGAAAAGTGCCCTCTTGGCCGGAATGTTACAAATTTAGCTAAAAAATAACCTGCCTTATGTGCCCCGCCTGTGCCAAAGGTACCCTTTGGCCCAAAACTGCCCTTTTGGCCAACATTTTTTTCTTCACGCCCACCCCTTGCCCGCGGTCAACAAACCTTCCAGTGTGCCCCGGGCCACAAAGTGTCCTTTTGGAGCCGGTCAGGTGTCCTTTTGGAGCCGGCCAAGTGCCCTTTTCGGTCCGGGCCCCCCACGAAAAAATCCTGGGTGCGCGCCTGCCTTCACCTCATGTTCGCCGTCGCCGTCCCTGATGCAAACAACAAAACAACTGCACACTAAAAGCCCTTGAATGCAATCAGGAGAATCAATGAACGCGCTTCCATTTCCAGTTTCTTATGTTTCCGCCTGGGAGACGTGCCTTTGGAAGCGTAGTCTCGTGGTCGAAACTAATCCGACGATGCGCTGATGAAAAGAATAGCTCGTGAGACTAACGGCGACACCCACGGTGCACACTGAATGAGACGGCGAAAATGAAGAAGAACCCGACACTGGTCGTGTGATCGCATACGGGGGGGCGGGGGTGCGACGGTGTCAACAGTGTGCAACTTTTTTATTTTGATTAATAGAAACTGGTCAGGTCAGGCTCAAATGTTAAACTTGCCAGCTCCAGACATGGGGTTTTGACAATTAGTCACAATTCCCCAGTTTGAAATGCACGTCAACTCCAGCCTCGATGTCTACATAACGCCAAGCATGCCCATAAAAGTCGGAAAAGCTCACCAAAGCTCAAGCTTGGTAAATGACCTGGAATTATTTTGTGACAGTGAATGCTCAATGTATGCGAATTAGCCGCGTTGTCCCTCACTTTACCGCACAGAAAACTGGCATGCGGGGGCAATAAGTGTCCTTCCTTGCCTTCATTTATGTCACATTCCAGCAGCCTGGAATCTGCTCGGTTGGATATGTGGAGATTTACGATAGGGCTTGGATTATTTTCCAGTAAGAAAGAGCGAGGAGGTAAAGGTAGCTTCAGCTCAAACAGTTAAAACACAAATTTGACCTGTTGTACGTCCAAAGGCCACAAGGCTAGGAGTGCAAGTGATTTCGGGGGAGTCGAACCCTCTAAAACATATAGGAAGCTCGACTTTTGATCAACAAGCACCATTGGCTCCACCACAACAAAAAAAAACCCTGTGGTCGAAACCAAATCGAAATCAAACAATAAACAAAATAGGCGAAAGGCCGATAAAGAAACAAATTTGCCGGGCGCCGGCGTTGAAGTCTCCAGTGATGGCGCTCCGTTGCGATTGGCATCTAACACCACGCGTCGGCCGCCGTCGGAGCGCAGCCACGGCGCTGTGACGAAAAAGGCGGCAGTCGGTGCTATGGATGACTTATGAATGGATTCTGGTAATTAAAAAACAGATCAGGGGAGCCGGGATATATCTGATTGTAAAGATTAAACTTCACTGAAGGACTCATAGCTTCACTTTCCATTGTATGTGCTCCACCTTTCACAGTGCTATGAATCATCATTCGAATAAATTGCGTACGCACTAACGGCACAAAATAGCTTCGCATGCCATACATCCCTGTTTTATTAGTCAATCCAAGTCTCCTGTTCCTTTTCGTCACTCAAGTTTCAAGGGAAACTGGGATTATCAGCAGTAGGGACAACCTATTAACGAGGGCGACACGAGCCGGCGGCGATCGTCGCATGGCGCGGGGGAGGGGCTGGGATGGGGCGGGAGACGGCCGACGCACGGTGAGGGTAGAGAACACAAAGAGCGAGACAGGGCAGGGGAGGGGAGGGCCGCCGAGACAAGGCAGCCGGCGGCGGAGACCCGGCGGGACGGCCCGAAAAAGAGTGGTTTGGTGTCTGCATGTTGTGCCCACTGCCTGTGAAGTGTGATATTACCTGCGTCGGTGTGATCGGGGTAAGAGTTCGAACATGAAGACCCGCGCTTCCACCAAAGGGCTTTTGGTTCCTTCTGAACTAAAAATAAACCGACTGCCCACGAGAATTGACGTTCTGAATTACTTGAGTAAAGTGAATAGAGACTCATGCGTTGCGAACAAAAGGTTAAAAGAGAGGCTAGCACCCCATATAAAGTTTGTCGCGGAAAGTGTGATGAAAATGTGGTGCTGCGAAGGAATACCAATTGTTGGGAGGGCCCGAGTCGAACACATCGTTCGAGAATGCCGCGATCGCTACTTGCGATACATGAAAACTGCTGGAAAGAAGTCGGCATCACCAGGTGTACGTCCGTCCGGTGATGAGTGGTTTGGAAAATTGTTTGATATAGCCCGCTGCAAATGTGCTGATATCGATAGCTGCAAATGTGCGATGGCCGACAGAGTGCCGCGAATGGAGTTTCCCTTTGTCCAAGACCAGAGAGGACCTCGCCAAATGCAAATCGGCACCGCAGATATCCGTGAAACCACTCGTCGACGCGCCATGGACGAAAGGAGGCGTCTAGCCGCCGACAGAGTCACATCACCACAACCGGGACCTTCTGGAATGGCCCAGCTAGATTCTAATTCAGACCAAGATTCCGCCACAGATTCATCATCGCTCACATCTGTAGTCAATGAGTCAGAGTATGTGGTATACAGTAACACAGACGAACTGCTAAATACGGCTCTAGCAGCAGATCGGTACGGAGTGTCTAATCGTGCGTGTGCTGTGATCATAAACGGTTTCCAAGTGGACATTGGTCGGATCACTTCTGACGATATGGACTGCATAGTGGATAGAAAAAAAGTATGGCGAGCAAGGGATCGGATAAGAAGAGAGGTAGTAGCCCAGAGCCATGAGGATCATGCAGGTCGTGTATCTGGTCTCTACTTCGACGGTAGAAAAGACGACACGCTTATGACAGCCAGTTCAAAGAAGACGGAAGAGCACATTGTGGTTGTATCCGAGCTAGACAGTGCATATTTAGGACATTTTACCCCACAGACTGGGAAAGCGGAGGACATTTTTCAGGACCTGAACGCCGTGGCATATGAGTTTGGTGCGGATGTTTCTGTGCTTGGCTGTGACGGCACGAGAGTTAATACTGGCCAAAAAGGTGGTGTTATCCGTTTGTTTGAGCTCGGACAAAAACGCCCCGTCCACTAGTTTATGTGCCAACTTCATGCAATTGAACTTAATCTTCGTGCAGTATTTAGCCAGTTAGATGGAGTCACAACAGGACCTAAGTCGTTTAGTGGGCTGATTGGCCGGGCTGCTGTAGGCGCAGTAGAAACCTTGCCAGTGGTCGATTTTGAGCCAATCGATGGCGGAAATGTTTCAGAAATGACGCAGGAGATTCTCAGTGACCTAAGTTCAGATCAGGCTATTCTGTACAGTCTGGCGCGTAGTGTCCAGACGGGCTGTATCTCAGATGGAACTGCGAAAATGAAGATCGGTCCACTAAACCACTCCAGGTGACTGACTCTGGCGGCGCGAATTCTCCGGCTCTACATATCAACCGAACAGCCATCAGACAGTCTGAGAATGCTAGCGGAGTTCATCGTGTGCCACTATACTCCCATGTGGTTGTGCATCAAGAAGAACTGGACATGTTCTGACGGTCCTGACAATGCGCTACACAGCGTGCAACTTCTCAAAAGTTTGCGACCTGAGAGAGCGGCCATGGTGCAGCCGGTAATACAGCGCAACAGCTACTGGTGTCACCCTGAGGCAGTACTGCTAGCAATGGCAGCGGGCCAAGATCAAGCCACACGCGAAAGGGCGGTCACTCAAATCCAGCAGTGTCGCAGAACTCAAGTCGATAGTGATGCTGACGAAGTGCGGAAGTTCAAGATTCCAAAAGTGAATATGGGGGCAAACAGCATCATGGAGCTGATTGATTGGTGTAACGAGGCGATAACCGAGCCGCCCTTGACGCAACAACTGTCCGATGATGACTTACTAGACATAATCGCGAGTCCTCTCGAAGTACCGCCATACCCCGTGCACAGTCAGACGGTGGAACGGATGGTGAAAGTGGTGACCGAGGCGTCTTTGAAGGTAATTGGTGAAGAGGCCCGCCACAGTTACATTGTGGCGAAGTTGAAACACAGGTCAGCAATGCCAGTGCTCAGCAGCAAAAAGGATTTCATGTAGGGTTTTCTGTCGAGCATGTAGACAAGTAGAACAGTTATAAAATGACAGTTCGTACACAAAATGTGGCCGCTCGTACAAAAGGTGACGTCGCTGTATGGCCGTCTCCTTCGATTGTAGTGGAACGGAGCATGATGCCGATTTCGCCTGGTCTATTTGTCATAACAATCAGGTGTCTCAAAATGATTTAATTGGTCTTCAATGTAAATAGGCGAGGAATTTTGAAGATGTTCAAGCTTTCAAAAGTGAAAACATTAGCATTATACGCCAATAGATCTACTGATTGAAAATGGAACGAACAAGCGACGTAAAGTGAACCTTTCTTTCATGCGTCAGATATCCAGGCAACTTATAAAGCGACTGGTGCTTATTAAAAGCCTTTTACCCCACTAAACACCTTCATTGAGTTTTATTAATGAGCTTCATCACCATAATCCATTCATCAGTCATCCACAGCACTGACTGCCGCCTATTTCGTCACAGCGCTGCGGTGGCGCTCCGACGGTGGCCGGACGCGTAGTGTTAGATGCCAATCACAACGGAGCGCCATCATTGGAGACTTCAACGCCGGGCGCCCGGCAAATTTGTTTCTCTATCGGCCTGTCGCATATTTTGTTTATTGTTTGACTTAGATTTGGTTTCAACCACAGTTTTTTTAAGGTGATCTGCACGATAATTTCACTAAGCAAAGTGCAATTTCCAAAAAAAGGTCCTTCGTGACGCACCCTAGTGAGTATAACTGAATAAACCGCGTTCTGAAAGGTGGAGCGCACTCCGCCCGGCAAGATGAGTTCCAGCAAAAGCTAAGCATCTACCAACAATCCTGCTGATGCGCTATGCATGAAAGCGTTCATAATACCACGCAACGGTAGCAGCACGCCCGAGTCGTGCGCAGACAGGCGGAATTTCATATTTCACCCCACACACCGGCAGGGCAAAACGTTTCACTAAACCTTTTAGCGCGCGCAGTCTGTTGACACCAACGGATAGCCGCGCGACACGCGGGAAACTATCGGCGCTCTGATTGAGAGCGCGTGTCGACGCACGCCCGGTGCCGACGGCAGTAATTACATTTCCCGCCGGCGGGAGAGCGCGCGACACCCGCGCGACGCCGGCGCGACTCCGGCCACCGCGTGCCGCGGGCCACACACAGATGTACCCGCGGGCAGGCCGCCGCCGGCAGAGATCGCGCCCAGACTCGGTCAGGCCGACCTGCCTGGCTCGCCGTCTCCGGCTCACCTGTCGGCAGGGTGGGAAGGCCGACCTGCCTGGCTCGCTGTCTCCGGCTCACCTGTCGGCAGGGTGGGAAGGCCGACCTGCCTGGCTCGCTGTCTCCGGCTCACCTGTCGACAGGGTGGAAAGGCCGACCTACCTGGCTCGCCGTCTCCGGCTCACCTGTCGGCGGGGTGGGAAGGCCGACCTGCCTGGCTCGCTGTCTCCGGCTCACCTGTCGACAGGGTGGGAAGGCCGACCTGCCTGGCTCGCCGTCTCCGGCTCACCTGTCGGCGGGGTGGGAAGGCCGACCTGCCTGGCTCGCTGTCTCCGGCTTACCTGTCGACAGGGTGGGAAGCCGAGCGCACGTGCGGCGGGCGCATCGTCGCACGCGTGTTGTAGATGTGTTGGTCAGCTCGGAGCGCTGCTCGGTCCAGCCGGCATGGACCCCACGACCTCTGGCGATTGGCTGATATCCACGCACCGTGATCGATCATAGTTCATTGAGATGAACAGAATGCTGACAGGGCTCGATGAATGCCATTCAAAAGCTGACAAGGGCTGACTATTCACGTCTGATCTGTACAGGAACCAATCGATGATATTGATCGCATATTTGCAGGCTTCGCCACTGTTTCAATTGATCTAGACGGCGGAAGCAATGGCTATGTGGGTGTCTTGCTTGGTACCATATGATGGAAATAACCACGATCCTCCTTGTGCCTATTTAGTTCCATGGATAGTTCTATCCGTACTTTACCTTGCAAGCAGTTAATCTCGACTAGGAATTTGCATACAATGCCAATTCAGTAACTTAACTCAGTCTAGGTTAGCAAATCGATCGAAACTCAACGTTCATTGGATGGCTAAGATGCATCAAAATCAACAATGTAAAAGTGAAGATCTTCCTCCAATATCACCGAAATATGGCGAGATAACCCAGACGGTGGTCGCTGTAGTTTTGTCAGTAAGATGTTGAACTCTTGATAGAAGGATCGTGGGTTCAAATCCCACAAAGGACAGTGTTACCGAGCTCATCTGCGACCAACCGATGCGAGAGGCTGGCGACGCCATACGATCTATCAGTCCAATGCGTCGTAGAAGAACCCAAGGGTTTTCGTCTTCTTTTGTATAGCTGAGTCGCATTTATTTGCATAGTTCCTAGGGAGGGCTACCTGAGGAAAGTTAATTGATGGCAATGCAGAACGTCAACCTGGGGTAGTTGATCGATGTTAATGAGGAACGTCAACCTAGAGAAAGTCAGTCGATGTCAAAGTGGAACGTCAATTTGGAGAAAGTCAATCGATGTCAGTGGGGAACGTCAACCTGTAGAAAGGTAATCGATGTCGCTCTTAAAGCAGTGTGACATAGTTGTTCACCTCATGTGGTGCAAGGGATTTGAAGCCGCAATACATGTAATTGTAGACTGAGCTGACAGATGGGGTAGACTACACGACGTAGCTCCATCCGTTAATTTCACGATTTAGTCAGCACGTGAATTTGTATTTTGGATTCATTTCCTACGTCAAGTCAAACGGATTAACCCCAGCCTGTCCTCATCATTCGGTCCCCTTTGTAGTTTTTTAGGCTGGTTGTGCAACAACTTTAATTTCAGGTCTTGATGGGAATGATGTTCATGAAAACGACTTCAGCTAGCACTATGGCTCAAGCGGCACTTATTTGACACTTATTGACTAATTGACACTTACTTTGTCCATTATATGATATCAACTACCAGTAGCGTGGACAGCGCAAAACACACACCTGGGGTATCTCGCACTACGGATAGACGGCCCCACGGGCATTCGTCCGATGGCAACTGGCACTCGGTATGGAACGCCCGCCGAACCTCCCGACACTCGACTCACTGGGTAGACCACCCCTCCTCCGACAGACCACCTAGGCTAGGGCTACCAGCCACCCGCCCACCTCCAACTGTTAGACTGGCGGGTTAAACAATCCCCTTTCTCCGACAGACCGTCCATGCTAAGGCTACCAGCTGGCTTCCGAAATCCAGGTGCCATGCGATGCTTCAGTTACCTATAGATAGGGACTTAGAGCACTTGCGCTCTGTGCCTCATTTGTTGCTGAAGCCTGGAGGATCTTTGCAAATAACTTCACTCACTTATTTACTGGCCTGCTCTCACGTAGCGTAAGGGAACTTACATATGGTGCTTCAAAACAAAAGTCATAAAATATCCTCTAATGCAAGGACCATCGATGTAAGTAAGAATGTACGATACTGTAGAGTTTTGTACAATCACACATTCGACACCCTATCCCACTGAATATCAATGCAACACGCTGTAAATTATCCTGTTTGACATAAATAACTCCGCACCTAATGGGCACGATGAATTAATTGCAGGAGTAGAGTCCAAGAAAGTGTGCTTGGGGCGACTCTGTACGACGAAGCTCAGCAGCGAAGTTCTGAGAGAACAATTATTGAATCATGCATGCTTGCATGAACAGGAGAGAATCATTGATCGTGCACCACATAGTTATTGCCTGAAAATGGCAAGTGACATCTTCGTCTGACGGCAATCCACAATTGGTGCTACGCGTAGCTGTCATTACAGGCGTCATTGTACTTCTGTCGGAAACCATATCTGTCTTATTCATGGTAATGTTGCGGCACAGTTAATAACACACTCGTGGCCCTTCCCACGAGTGTCGGTGTTCCTGCTCAGAGCGACTGATCGTCCGCAATCATACACGCAGTCCTGCATGGGACATCTGCCACGGTCTCGCCAGCGGTCCCCATGCGGACCGCCGCCCCGTCACTGTGTCCGGACGTCAGCCAGGCGAGGTCCAGCCGCGGCGGCAGGCGCTGCGGAAGCCGCTGCGGAAGCCGCTGCGGAAGTCGTCGTCGTCCTCCGGTGCGACCGCGACTTATTCACTCCGTATACATGTGCAAAAGTAGCAAAAATTCCGAACACAATGCGATTAGGAACACTTGCGAAAATAACTTTCTTGCAAACGGGCTTTTGCGTAGCAAAACATGAGAAAAGCTTAACGCAAATGTTCGCTTCGGTAGATGGAAGTTTGCGATAAGCGCCAAACATGCACAAATAATGGTATGGCTGCATGGATCAAAACACTTCTTCAAGCTATTCTCTGCTACGTTTTTAGTACATTGAGGGTAATTATGAAAATAAACGTATTGTTTTTCATTCTAATTGCAAACCCAGTGATGAAACATAAAAATTCAGGTATCGAACAGCTGAACGCGGCGCTGAGACGTCACGGTATTAGTGCGTGCCCCAATCGTGAGTTTTACGATGTGGTGGAGTGTTCAACTTGCAGATTTGTGACAGCGTTCGAGTTTTACTGATGTGTCTCTTGGATTGCGTAGTGAACCTGATTCACACTATGTATTTGACTATTACACAGTCTGGTACAAGGCCCTCTGGAACAATGCACCATTGGTTCACGAAGAAGAAAGGGCTATGTTGTCATCGATAACGTGTCATCGGCTACGTGAACACTTCGAATTCACAGATTCCCTTTATCTCTGCCCAACAACTTCTCACTACATAAATCATTGATGATGCCTTGTGCCTGTGTACGCCGTTGCTCTAAGCAGATGCGTCACAAGCGCAAAACTGCGCCAAATATTCGGAACTTTTCACCACATTGCGTCAGCCGTCAAATCGCAATGATCCGATTAGATGGCTGCCTTGCTCTTTTAATCGGGCCGCGCTATCCAAACTTTTGCGAATCGACCGGATCATAAATTTCCGCTCACGGTCAACCTGCTCATGTAAACGGGGTAATTTGATAGCGCGCTGTCCGCGACGGCTGAGTGGCTTGCCGAGGTCGGCGAATGTCACATTGCAATAAGGCCGGCGACGTCTGTGGCGCAGCCCGATGCGGTGTCACCGGCACGGCTCGGGGCCCGGGGCGGTCAGTGACCTAGCGGCGTCTGGCCACGGTGTCAGGTCACTGACCGGCACGGCCTGCGACCCGCGGCGGTTAATGACCCGGCGGCGTCTGGTGGCGGTGTCAGGTCACTGACTGGCACTGACCGCAGCAGGTGGCGGTCAGTGACCTGGCGGCGTCTGACGGCGGTGCGGCTGTGTCAGGTCACTGACTGGCACTGGCGGCAGCCGGTGGCGGTCAGTGATCTGGCGGCAGCCGGTGGCGGTCAGTGACCTGGCGGCGTCTGCAGGCGGTGCGGCTGGCCACGCTGTCAGCCTGCTCGGCGGACTGTAGTCGTGTCGACGCACGGTTCAGTGCCGACGGCCCGGCTGAGTGCCGGCTGAAGAACGACTCGGCGGGACTGTCGGCCCGCGTGTGGAGGCCGAGCACCGGCGACACTGCCGGCACCGTGTGGAGGCCGAGCACCGGCGACACTGCCGGCACCGTGTGGAGGCCGAGCACCGGCGACACTGCCGGCACCGTGTGGAGGCCGAGCACCGGCGACACTGCCGGCACCGTGTGGAGGCCGAGCACCGGCAACACTGCCGGCACCTTGTGGAGGCCGAGCACCGGCGACACTGCCGGCACCGTGTGGAGGCCGAGCACCGGCGACACTGCCAGCACCGTGTGGAGGCCGAGCACCGGCAACACTGCCGGCACCGTGTGGAGGCCGAGCACCGGCGACACTGCCGGCACCGTGTGGAGGCCGAGCACCGGCGACACTGCCGGCACCGTGTGGAGGCCGAGCACCGGCGACACTGCCGGCACCGTGTGGAGGCCGAGCACCGGCGACACTGCCAGCACCGTGTGGAGCCGAGCACCGGCGACACTGCCGGCACCGTGTAGAGGCCGAGCACCGGCAACACTGCCGGCACCGTGTGGAGGCCGAGCACCGGCGACACTTCCGGCACTGTGTGGAGGCCGAGCACCGGCGACACTGCCAGCACCGTGTGGAGGCCGAGCACCGGCGACACTGCCGGCCCGTGTGGAGGCCGAGCACCGGCGACACTTCCGGCACCGTATGGAGGCCGAGCACCGGCAACACTACCGGCACCGTGTGGAGGCCGAGCACCGGCGACACTGCCGGCACCGTGTGGAGGCCGAGCACCGGCGACACTGCCAGCACCGTGTGGAGGCCGAGCACCGGCGACACTGCCGGCACCGTGTGGAGGCCGAGCACCGGCGACACTGCCTGCACCGTGTAGAGGCCGAGCACCGGCGACACTGCCGGTCCGCTGTGGAGGCCGAGCACCGGCGACACTGCCAGCACCGTGTGGAGGCCGAGCACCGGCGACACTGCCGGCACCGTGTGGAGGCCGAGCACCGGCGACACTGCCAGCACCGTGTGGAGGCCGAGCACCGGCGACACTGTCGGCACCGTGTGGAGGCCGAGCACCGGCGACACTGTCGGCACCGTGTAGAGGCCGAGCACCGGCGACACTGCCAGCACCGTGTGGAGGCCGAGCACCGGCGACACTGCCTGCACCGTGTAGAGGCCGAGCACCGGCGACACTGTCGGCCCGCGTGTGGAGGCCGAGCACCGGCGACACTGCCGGCACCGTGTGGAGGCCGAGCACCGGCGACACTGCCGGCACCGTGTGGAGGCCGAGCACCGGCGACACTGCCGGCACCGTGTGGAGGCCGAGCACCGGCGACACTGCCGGCACCGTGTGGAGGCCGAGCACCGGCGACACTGCCGGCACCGTGTGGAGGCCGAGCACCGGCAACACTGCCGGCACTGTGTGGAGGCCAGGCACCGGCGACACTGCCGGCACCGTGTGGAGGCCGAGCACCGGCAACACTGCCGGCACCGTGTGGTGCGGCTTAGTGACACAAGCTGACTTGACGCACTGGTGGTGCTATTGGTGGTCCGGCTCAGCGCAGGCACTGGTGTTTCGGCACTGTTCACTGAAGCACCATTGATGCTCGAGACGCTGCGTTGCAACGTGAATGAAGTCGAGCCTGTGAAGCTGCGTGCACTGTAAACATGTAGTGAGCAGCACCTGAGACACTGTGCACAGCACCAGGGGCGCTCCACCCACTAAGGAATTTAAGGCAGTGCCTCACCTCAATAGAGCTGAAAGTTTTTTTTTGCTGGTGTTATTTTCGTACATAGCGATGCTCTTATGCATTGGAAAATCACAAAATTAAAAAGTTGACATGAAAAGTTAATTGGTGATTCCAAATTATCATGAAAAACTAAGTTAAGATTTATATATTCAATTTGGAATAGCTGTGTCATTAATCTGAAATACGCATGCGTGAGCAAAGCATTACTCCAAATGTCGCCATATTATGCGCTTTCGTTTCATACGAAGCACAAGGTATACAGCCTTCACAAGATGAACTAAAACGTTTCTGTGGAGTGCATTACAACGCCAGACGAAATTGCGTGCAAGTTGACTTTCGGGCTACATCGGAACATGCTTAACACACAAATTTTTCATCGATTCATGAAATTGGGGAATTGTGCGACCTTGTGGGGTTAGTACAAGTTTCCTACCTGCATAGACGGGTAAGAGAGGTGAGAAATTCTGGTCAACTAAGAGCGTCCAGGAACGGTGGGCTAAGACTGGTCTTCGATGTGGTCCTTCTCAGCTATCAGCCCCCACCAACAGCCTGCTTTGGAGCAGAATTTGTCTATACCACACAATGCATGCAAAACTAGAAACATTTCATTCCAAATGCAAGGAGTTAGAAACCTGTGCAAAATGTTCAAACAAATCTAAGAATTAGCTTTGCTTGGCACGGCTGAGCAACTCCAAACCAGCTCCAAATCTTCAATGCATCCAGCTTGGTATCCTGTTAATCTTAGTTTGTAATTTCCATATGCACTGTGAAAACATGCCTTGAAAATATGACCTTGGATCCCCTGACTTTGTGGGGGATCTCCAGCCATGCAATTGCAAAGGAACTTTGGTGGGGAGAGTGGAAGGAGACGTTGGCAATCTCTAAATGTGACCAACTATGACTAAATTAAGTAACTGATTGATGCATAAAGAAATTTCGTTGGTGTTTTTTTTTTCAATTGCAATGCTTCATGGAATTTTCTTTTTAGTGAGTCTGAAACCCTCAACGAACTTAAATTTGTATACCATCATACATTTGGATCCTTAGTATATGAACCAATGCACTTCCAGGACTTGCAAATGTATAGTTTTTGGTTGGCCAAAAAATAGATTGGGTTGTCCTCAAATTCAGTTCTCTGGTGTGTTGTGCTTGTGTAGAATGGACAAATGTAGCCATACCCAATTTAGTAAACGCTGGTGATAATTTATGCAAGATAACTTATTATTGTGCTTCAAGGTAGTCACATTACCTTCAAAGAGCGAACAAAGAGGTCAGGCTTAGCTGTGGGATGTTTTTTATTTGGAAGGTTTTATTTTTCCATTAAAAATAAACCCGTTTGATTGGGTTGTAATCTTGTCAATTTTGAAGAAACAATATAAGAGTTCAAAAATGCCTTTAGCCCAATTGTACACAGCTGTTACTATGCTTCAGGTCTGCTTGATGTTTGCTAAAGTAGATACAATGGAGTAACTTGACATTACTATGGACGTGGTGGCTTTTAAAAATATTTGGGTTTGCAACTTTCACTTTGGCAAATAATGTATGGAAACATGGGTGGCATTAAAAATGAATTTATACATGATAAACTTGAAATAATTTATTCAAGTAAATTAAGAGAAAGGACCCTGAAGGCAAATATAAAACCACTGTGTCCTGATATTTCTGAGACAGTCGAGGTGTGTCAAGGGACATCTTTTCCTTTTTCTGTGGGGGCAGTCAAGGATTAATCAGGGCCTCCAGTTTCTAAGAGGGGCTCTTACACTCTTCAGTATCTTCCTTGGCTGTGCTGTTCTGCTGTTCAGTGCACCTCATTTATATTTGGTTATCTTCAATTAGTGACTGGATGCTATGGTATAACCTAGGGAGATTTGCTTCACTTATCTTGTCAGTTCCTGATATAAAATAAAGTTTCAATTCCATGTGTATCCATTTATGTGCCTTACACCAGGGGTGTCAATTTTTTTAAAACATTCGGGGCCGAAGTGTACTGAGCCCCCCGAAAAAAACCTATCCGACGATTTTTGTTTTTTTTTTGGGGGGGGGAGGTGCGGTGGTAACTGCCTCACCCGATTTCGATTCCTCAGACCGCCCCTGCACAGCACCAAAGACGCTGTGCACAGCACCACAGACCTTGTGCACAACGCCAGCAGCGATGTGCACCACACAAGTGACGGACAGGCGCAAGGCGGCGGACTCTATGGCTCCGACACGGGGGGCCTGGTGTCGAAAGACGGCGTAGTTCATCCTGAGAAAGGGTCAGATCGTGCTAGTGTGACGAGGTACAATGCGTTACAATGCCTTATGCAGTTGTGGAAGAGAAGGGACCGTACCTTGCTATACGTCAAGAGAAGGGAGCCTACACGGGAGCGGACTGGTTGGTTGTGGGGATGCAGCTACGTTGTTAAAGGGAGCCGTTGCGGATATACGGTAACTTTGTGAGATGAGGGAGTGTGAGTATTCGTACGGAATACTTTCAGATGCTAATATTGCATGCATGTGTAAGTATGGTGGAAATAGCGCATCTGCAAGTGAACTTTGCCATCGAACCACTATTGAACACTGAGCGCCAAGTTTCAAAGTGGCCAACTAATCAGTCCTAGTAGGCGAAGAGTTCTCTCGAAGCTTACCTGGAAAGAAACTTTCAATTTTAAGTTATGTAAATGCCGTGAGGCTTTAATTGTCTTCATAGGTTCTGTTCCTATACTTCAGACATTCCTGGACCACGAATATTGCATAATCAGTGAACTTGAAACATGAATCGTGGCGATGCTCGATAATTCGGTATATGGCTAATTATAGATGTGACAGCTTGAATTGTTGCCATAATTATGCAGCTGCAGTTGCAGGATATGGTGGGAAGGTTCGTGGTATACGCAACGGACCCTGCTAAGCATAGCGCACCGGACTTGAAGCAACACTTCAATAACCATGTCAAAAACCCACACAGATGACAACAAGCACATGAACAGTAGATACGAACAGTATCCGTTTCCAGAATACGTAATACATGGTGACCAGCCTTGTGATAAATCGGCCGTCTCTTTGCATTTACTGTCCGGCCAGAAATCTGCTGGTTCGCGCACGAAGGCTCGTGACTTCGCCCCATACACAGACTTCTCGTGTTCGCCTGGGCGTTCACTCTGTAATCTCAGTTAATGCG
>JAOTOL010001520.1:1370000-1470906 GCA_034440575.1 Imbricaverruca yamaguchii
AAGGGTCATCGGTCCGTGAGGTCGGTGACCGCGCTCCGTAGAACTTTATAGAACTCCATGAAGGCCTCAGGCGGCTTAACGATGCGAGTGGCCTGGGGGAAGAATACTCCACGAATCAAAAGCGCGAGCTCACCCCGAAGCCCTGTGAGTGGGTACAGAAAAAAAGGAGACGGGGCTATAGCAAGTTCAAGAGAACAGAACAGAACAGACGGGAGGAGGAGAGGGAGACGCAGAGGGGACTCGAAGACGCGCAGCGGTGGACGCCGGACCGACCCCTCAGGGGCGTCCAGCGGTGGCCAGATGGCTGAATTTTCGGATGGAGGAGGGGAAGTACTCAGCCAAGGCGACTCGCCACTCACCATCGCCATGCGAGTGCTGCTCGGCATCCTGGAGCCCACCCATCACGACCATCTTCCCCGCGTAACCAACCCCACCGACGCTGGCGTCTTCCGCGTGGGGGGAGGGGGCGTGTGTGCGTGTGTTGGCGAAAATTGCGCGTGTGTGTAAATAGAAATAGTTGTCCCAATGTTGAAATGTACGTATAATGTCATCCTTTCCTTTTCTATATTAGCGTAGTATAAATTGACATGGGGATTGTGCTTAATGTGACGGGAGTTGGAGTCCCCTGGACTCCAAATAAATACCTGGACGCGACTTCGCCTGTCTAATCTGACCTATGGAAAATATTGCCAACCACGCTTCCTGATTCGATACCTAATAATAGGCAAGGCAAATTAAATGTGCCAAAGTTTGTGAGCACACAACTGATGTCAATATCAACGAAAACACGGGTAGTGGTCCGGACCTAAATGCAGCTGGTTGGAAATAATGGCACTTCTGAAGGGGCATGCCTTGATCCGAGGGCATTTGTTAAAAAATCCCCTGCAATGATATGCCATCGTTTCACTCTCAGTCTCTGTCTCTTGATTTCAGTCTAAATATCCTTCTGCTTATATCATTGTATTGATTTCACTCTCCGGCCAGCACTCGGTCCCAGTTTAGCTGTCCGTCCCTGGCATGGTCACCATCTCGGTCTCTGTCTCATGATTTCGGTCCAAGCATCGGTCTGTTTGTGGTTCTTTTCCCCCGGACGAATTTATGGCACATTGGGGATGGCCGCAATAAGAATTTGACGACCCCCGCAGATATAGCGATATAGACAGCCCGCCAGCTGCCTTCCTATGTGCGATGTGCCCTCGGGTGTCGACCGCGATAAGTCATGGATACCCCCTTTCTCAAAGTGTGGGGGGGGGATGATGAAAGGGCGCAATAACGAAACTCTCCTGATTGTTACTCTTGGGCATCATTCAAGGGGCAACTGTTAACTGGGCACAGGTATCTCTTGACCGCAAAACCCCGCTGGCCTCTGCGATCCAGGGGTGCAGGTGAGGGGACGAACATGGTATGCATGTGGGAGGGGCCGATAAAGGGGCCACCACATTGCGTTCGCCGGAAGTCTGGCACCGACTATAGGGAGACTTAAAGAGAATATTGGCAAAACACTGCCCGGTAATTTGTCCACCCCCGAACTCTGCACGAGGGCACGGTTGGTGCAGAGATTCGAGGGACACATGGACGGGTTTGGCGTGCCATAAGCCCCGATGCTAAAGAGGTAGGGCCGGCTAGGATATAAAGATGATCAGGGACGTACCCAACGTGGTAGGGATCCGTGCCCCCCGTGGGATACGTCAGACCCGGTCACACGTCTTCAACGTGCAAGGCTCGGCGAGGCGTCGATTGAATAAGGTTAGGTAAGTTGGCCATTGATACCTGAGTTCAATCATACGACATGACAGAAGCCCAGGGAAAGCTTCTCCGCCCAGTTTTGCCAAGCCTTAAGGGCAGTAACGACAATAGATACAAATTACGCATTCAGGAGAGTCGCGTCAGCCGTTTACAAGTAGGTCTCGGAGAGGGTACTTAACATGTGTTCGGGCCTAACCAAGTCCCTAGTGAAATAGAATACGACTCGCTAAGTGCTTGCGCAACACTGGAGGGGGAAATTATGGGCGAACTCGTTTTTTTCGTATTCTTGGGGACTGAATGATCGTGCGGAATGAAAGGAGCGAGTGACTGTTGCATGAATGCTTGAAAGGTTAAAGGATGCTTAAATGTTTGAAGGACCAGTGGAGTTGGTTCGAATTCAACGCAAGTATTCAGCGGTCAGAAACATCACTGCCAAAATTGTACTGGATGTTACCCGGGAAACGCTTGCATCTGACTGCCCCCAGAACGTCAATGCTGTGCGTGTGCGGGGGGGGTGAGTGGATGGTGGATGTGCGGTGTTGTCTTGGGGTACACGGGTGGGCCCTGTAAATGGACGAGTGCCGGCGGCGGTGGCAGTACCCATGTCGTGTACCCGAATCATAACCATCCAACAGTGTCACGTCACACCCAAAGCCCACAACCCCTCCTCGCTACATGACCACCCGGCGGCACTCACGGGCGTATGTGATGTGGATAGAAGCCTGGTCTCGCTAAAACAAATTCGTGTAGTGGTGGCGACGGGCCGCAGAAGGGTTGGAAGGATGTCGGAGCGGTTGCAGAAGCTATGGGTGAGGGGGACGACTCCCCGGCAACCAACCAGCCGGCCCGGCGGCGGCCAGCCGCAGTCGTTCGCCGGCAACCATCACCTGGCCCGACGGCGGCGAGCAGCAATCGCCCGCCGGCAACCACCAGCCGGCCCGACGGCGGCGAGCAGCAGTCGCCCGCCGGCAACCATCAGCCGGCCCGGCGGCGGCCAGCCGCAGTCGCCCGCCGGCAACCATCAGCCGGCCCGACGGCGGCGAGCAGCAGTCGCCCGCCGGCAACCAAACCAGCCGGCCCGGAGGCGGCCATCCACCTCAGCCGCCAACCGCCCAAAAGTATGGGCGCTGTATAACCACTGCAGTTGATGCGCCCTAAAACCCAAATAACTAACTAACTAACAACCGCCCAATGACCAAAACCCGCTCCGGCACCGCCCAGCTCGACGTGGCCCGGACCCCCTACATTGCACGTGGCAATTTACGGTTCTGCTGTGCCTGCGGCGTCGAAGCCTCCTTGGTGTTGTCTCGGCTTTGCCACGTCGTGTTACAGCCAGCTGTTCGTTGTCTCGTTGTTGCGATTGCAAGAGGGCGAAAGATATTCGGTTCTCTTTGGCTTCATTGGTTGGCTGGTCTGCGTCTGATGGAGTTGATGTACTCCTCGAAACGGTTGGTTGGTTCGATCCGAGTGTGTGTGCGCGCGCGCGCGCGCGCGCGCGTGTGTGTGTGTGTATGTGTGTGTGCATGTGTGTGTATGTGTGTGTGCGTGCGTGTGTGTGTGTGTGTGTGTGTGTGTGTGTGTGTGTGTGTGTGTGTGTGTGTGTGTGTGTGTGTGTGTGTGTGTAGGTGCGCGACAGAATGAGGTCGCACCAGCTGGCTGACCTATAACCGGTACAAAACTTTGAGGTGTCCGACGCAGATATCACGGCACCATTGTGGATCACAGTCGAGCGATGCGCTAAATGGAAACTGGTGTTTAGATTGAAGGGCGCCAGTCCCTGTCTGTTACTCTTCATTATTCTGCGGTACTTTCCTGCATGCTCCAGCATAAGACCAGCGTGCAGTTTGGAGCTTGAAGTGCACATTTGCAATATCATCTAACTAGCGCAGCTCTCGCTTGAATGCAATATTAATAGGTTCAGTTGACAAATGTGATTCCATTTCAATTTAAAAACATTCCTTTGAGTTGTATGGCACAGTTCAGGCCACTTGCACCACCATACTGCTACTGGCGATCAGTGGAGGAACATGGAAGTATGGAATGCAATAGCGTTGCAAACGTGTGCCATCGAACCTCTTTCAAAACCACTTGACTTGTGTCCAGAGCCATAGACCTGCGCCACCCGCGCCACCTGCGCCGACCACGCTGTTCTGCGCACCGACCTGTGACCTGCACAGGACGACGTAACCAACAGCGTGGAGCCTCGTACACTGGCCATTTCACTGCTCCAGTCCGTCGCGTTTCGCGGGACCGCCCACCGCTGCAATCTGTCGCGCTGCGCGAGACCGCCCACCGCTGCAATCTGTCGCGCTGCGCGAGACCGCCCACCACTGCAATCTGTCGCGCTGCGCGAGACCGCCCACCGTTGCAAGCTGTCGCGCTGCACGAGACCGCCCACCACTGCAATCTGTCGCGCTGCGCGAGACCGCTCACCACTGCAGTCTGTCGCGCTGCACGAGACCGCTCACCACTGCAGTCTGTCGCGCTGCGCGAGACCGCTCACCACTGCAGTCTGTCGCGCTGCGCGAGACCGCTCACCATTGCAGTCTGTCGCGCTGCGCGAGACCGCCCATCGCTGCAATCTGTCGCGCTGCACGGGATCGTTCACCACTGAATCAAGCATTGCTTTGTGTCCGTTGCTTTAATTTGCTAAGCTTACCCTTGCTGTGTTGTGTTATAGGTGCAACATATGCCGATGCATCCGATGAAAAGGTTCATCGGAAGGTCAGCAACGAAACATGGCTTTGATGCGCTCGGGAGCGGGAGACGAGGTATAAGATGAAAATGTGAATGCAACTTTGCTCTTCCTACGAAGCCATTTTCAGCATTCGCCGTTATGATAAGGACTGGTCATTGTCCGGCTTGAACCCAGGACTTTCCCAGCTCGCATCGTGCCAACTGACGTGGCGAGCGGGCCAGGTTGGCACGCGGCTAATGTCAGTGAGTCCAATGAAAAAGGAAAGGATGGGAGCATGGTCGGGGTCTACCTAGCATCCTCCTCCCGGTCAGCATGCTGCACGACCCATGCCCCACTCGTGTGCTACTCGCCTTGCATAATACGGACGCCGACAAGGCAGGCGGAGGCCTGGTGCCGCATCTTGACACGTGCTCGAGGTGTCTTGTGATCATGATTCAGCCCACCATGCGGTTCAGTTCCCAGCACGTTGCCAGCTCAGTGTAATATCCGTCATCAACCGGCTGACGCAGGAACACGTGGCGCTGAGATAGAGTGCGCATCTTCGAAGCCGATCTTTTCGCGAATGTCCCGGCGAAACTTCCAAGAGAAATGACCTTTTCCAAACGCGGGTTCGGGTTTGCGAGGGGCTAATTTCACTCGGATGAATAATGGAAGCTTCGCGAAAGGAAAACAATGTATTACAGTTTCTAATATCGCTCTCCCTCCAACGGGCCCGCGTAGGTTTTATGCATATTATTCGGGAGTCCCCTCCGATCCGCCAACAATTACTGCGACGGCAGGGTGCCTCCGTTTCGCAAGTCATCATCTGTGACGGCCCGCTGGCCCGTGCCGGGCGCTCGGGGTGCAGCGCAGCCTCGCTGACGTTGAGCTCACAAGCAAATGTATAATGTCATTGATGCACCTGGCTTGTCTGTGCTTAATCATGAAAGCTATTCGTGCCTGGGCAGCACATACCACTGACTTCCGAGCAATCGCCTGTTCTAGTTTGAAGTTACGGTAAACCTGATGACGGTGTCCCCAGATAGTATTTCAAGTTACCTGTAGCACACTGACCAATGCAGGTCCATGTCCTGTGCACTCCCGCCCACCCTGCCTTCCAGCAGACTCCGAATCTGTTCCACTGGCTTCATTTTGTCTCGCCGATTGCTAGAATACTCCAGAAGTTTGCATCGGAGAATAACTGAGGTCTGATTCGCATGCCATTCGTTGGGCTAGGGCCAGCAACTTGCGTGATAAGAAATGTACGACCTTCAATATACCAGGAGGTGCTGAGTTTACATCAAAAGTAACGTTAGGGATTATGCTATATTACTCAACGTTTCGGCTAGGGACCATCGTCAGGAGTGATATAAAACATGTTAGGCTTAACAATTGAAGAAAAAAAACGCGGGAAAAAAGCGTGCAAAAATACACGTGAATCACAGAAAAGCATCCTCAGTGGTGCAGACACTTCAAGAAACTCAACCATAAAGCAACTAGGTCAAGATAGAATCCTCTGAGGAAGCCCGAGCTCATGGTCCATATACATATCGACATATACATGCACGCACATATATAGACATATATCCAATATAACGCGTAATACATACAGTATAATTTATGTTTATGCGATTTTATGTGATATACCAAGACGTCGTTTGCGTGCTTAGTTGCGGCCGTAGATTACGTGTGTTTCATGTTAGAATGTTTGTCGATCATATGTTCGCCTAAAGGTGTGTATTCTCTCCGAAGGTGTGTATTTTTGCACGCTTTTTCCCGCGTTTTTCTTCAATTGTTAAGCCTGACATTTTTTTATATCACTCCTGACGATGGCCCCTGGCCGAAACGTTGAGTAATATAGCATAATCCCTAACGTTACTTTTGATGTAAACCCAGCACCTCCTGGTATATTGAAGGTCGTACATTTCTTCTCACTCAATGTCTAAAACCCAGGAGCACTTAAGAGCTTCTTAAGAGCACTTCTTCGTTGTATTAGCCAGCCACTTGGCACTGTTTGCTTCAACTGTTGCGCTGTGCAGGAGCACCACCATCGCTTATCATTGTCTGGCAAGTTCCGCTCGTCATCTTCGAACCCCGCAAGTTAAGCTTGAAAATACAATGCAATTTAATAATCCCGGACGCCATTTCGTGCTGTTAACACATTGACGTCTCTGACTAGTGTGTAGAAAAGTGCCATGGCATAGCGAAAATACACTGCAGGCGAATGCACGCAAGACGCGTCATGGGTTCAACACACGCACCACTGGGGGTGGGTGCACTTAGGCTTCGCTTTAGACGTCCTTAGATTGCAAAAATAGACGTAGAACTATGATGCATTTGGCGGCATTCATCTGAGCCTTGCTTAAGCTTGAACAGCCCCACAGCCCTTAGTTTGCAAGGAAACATTTATCTCTCCCCACTAACTTCTGTTGTAGACCACCCAAAGAAATGCGCTTTTCACCAGTGGAAAGCCATTTCATGAGCTTTTCAAGGGAATTAAAAGTTTTGCTCTTCTTCTTACGGTATGCTTTTCACCTCAGGTCAAATGAGTCAAAATACAAGTTGTGTGCACGTACTTATATAGGTTCCCAGTGTTCGGCCTCTGGCTATTAACAAGGTAGAGTGTGCAGGATAAACGTGATATTCATGGATAGCCTAGCTTCGGTGACATGTCAACCAAAATTGAAGGTCAAGGTCACGCGAAGGTCGCGTGAGAACAGACATAGCTTTCATGCACATAAGCTATGGATAAGAACGGTCAACACAGTGTCCTACCGGCGGTCAAAATGATTCCAGTTGATCTAGTTTTAATACATTTTGAGGCGGTTAGCAATGCTGCTATGTGGTTTATATCGACTGCTAAATTCTACATATAATCGAAGTGCACCTGCACTCGGTTTCTGTGAATACAGCGAGAGCATATCCTTGCAATTCAAGCTGATTTTCAGACGGCGAGAATAGTTAAACCGGCATAAACTTCGTACTTCGCATATTTATCATACATATTCGCATGCTGTTTTTGTGCGCTTGCGACTGAACATAATCACGGAAATCACATATCGTCGATTATTTTGATTGATACATTGATACATTGATGCATTGATACGTTGATACGTTGATACATTGATACATCGATACATTGATTTGTCATCAAACCAGGTCATTAGTCAGGTTTAGCGAAGGGACGAGCAGCGTGCATAGCATGGTGGCACCAGCACCCTGACACCCTAACCAGGTGAACACATAGTGGTAATACAATAGGGACAGGAACTCGTTCGTCCCTCGCCATATGTCGTTCTCTAGGATTACCTGGTAAATGCACGGTGCAATAGTCTGGAGCTTGGTGTGCATGCTCACTCCTTTATTGAACATTTTCTGTGCAGCCCCGAGTTCGGGACAATTCAGGTGACTGGCCCAGTTCACGTCAAACGCAACAACAACGAAACTAGTTTTGTCAATCGCAGCGTTTCGGTTTGACCACTCTTATGGGCGTTGCATGGCCACTGCAGTCAATGCCCCCTAAACCCCAAAAAAAAAAAAAACGGTTTGACCACTCCTGGCATGTTTGACCACTCATGCTTAATGGAGCTTGACATGTCTCTCACGGGCGGTGATATCAGACACGCTCTTCTCAGAGCACTATCGACGCTCGCAGTCCACAAGGCAGAAGAGCGGCAGGAGGAAGGTCCAGGGTTTGAGCAGAAGACAACCCTGTAGCAGCAGAAGAAGTGAAGACACCAAGAGTTTCAGGGGCCCTAGAGAAGCACTCCTGCGATTCCAGAAGGAAAACCTCCACACCAAATCCCTGACTTCTCCCTGTCTCCCATTTAACCTTCCCCCCCCCCCCCAGAAGGGATCCTAACGGTGTCGAGCCCATGGTCTTGGGCCACTGCGGTCGGGGCAGGGGCCATAGAGCGAAAGCTCGGTTTATGGTGCTCCGCATCCGGGTATTTCTTCAGTCAAGAAGGGTACTTGCGGTGGGTGGGGATGGCGGTGTAGATGGTGGTGGGGGCAAACCCCTACACACCATGGCGCCCGCCGCCACCACACAAGGCACCTCCTGCCTAGTAGGTGCGTATACAGATACAGTACACAGCATGACACAGGAGTTTCCTTTCACTCTCGAGAGGATACTCCGACATATTCCTAATTAAGCACATTTCAAGATCCACATGCACACCACACACATCATAGTCCATACACAGAGCAGCGCGGACATACAAATTACTAAACATAACCACCTTTAGCAATCAGGGCCGCTCCTTCATGTTACGCCGGACCTTGAACATCAGCCGGAACTATATTTGCGACCCAGAGCTATATAGCTTACCACATAACTGCATCGCCGCGCTATTCGACGCCTCAGCCCTCCAAGATGCCACAGTTACCACCAGTCGGATTAAACAGGAGGTACGTTCGACTCACACACTTCTACTACTGACTTTCGACTTACAACACCTGCCATCACACGTCACATACACAACAAGGCCTACAAGGTACCCCTCTACGTGCTTCTGCCACTACGGTGCCGGTTTTGCTTGCGTTGTGGACATGGCGAACGCGCGTGCGCATCGCCAACTTCCTTAAGGAACCGTGCAGGCTGTGATGGGCCGCACCCCGCCACCGACCCCGATTTCCCAAAGTGGGCATATGAGAGGGTGGTGTGCCGGTATGCGGCAACTTACCGGGTGCCACATGCAACAGCACGACAGCACCTACGCCGCACCACCACTGACACACAGCCACAGCTCCACACCTCGCCTACTGCCGGGCGAAGCTACGCAGCGACGCTCTCTACACCTGAACCCACACCCCCTCCAACAACAACTCCCACCCGCCCTACCGTCCCACCAGCAGCCGGCTCCCGGAGCCCGGCATACCTCCCTCCTCGACGCGCCTCCAACCCTCGCCTCAACTGTCCCACCGATCCCCAACCTCCCCGGTCCACCGCCCCTCGACATCACCGATCACCACTCCCTCCCACCCCACCCAACCCAGAACCTGGCATCCTCCCACATCCACTCCACTTCCGACCTGGCCCCTATCCACATCCCCTTCACCCCCGACCCGGCCTCTTCCCACACCCTTTCCACCGCGGGTCCGGTTTCCCACGTCGTCCCCACCGATGAATGAACCTCCTTCCATTCCACCCCATCTTGGACCCGGCTCATGCCCACCACCATCCCACTAGCCACCCCACATCATCCCTCCTCTAACACACATCGGACCCAGACCCGGTCTTCATCCTATCTTCCACCGGGACCCACCCATATCCCCACGGGACCTGACCGTATCCCTTCGCGCCACCGCCTTCAACCGGTCAGGGCCCACCCCGCCACCCTGAAGCCTTCCCTTTACTGCCTCCTCCAGGGCCTCGGTCCATACCACACCCATCCGGTCGGCCCAAACCAAGGCCTAGAAACAAGGCCACCACATCCACCAAGACCACCCGCAAATCCACGGCCACCAACCCCTGCCAAACCGAACATCCCACCACCTCCTGCACACTCAATCAAACCCACGCAAGAACCTCGTCTGAGGCCAGCACTCACACTGAACCTACCACTCCTCACAAACCAGTCGAACCAACAACTCCAGACCAACGAATCCCGCCCGAACCCACCGCGCCTGCCAAATGCAAATCCTGCCGCCACTCTACCCAATCACATATCAGGACCCGTGCGACCAGGTCCAGGCTACCACCCCTGCCTGGATCACTTCCCAGCCCTCTCTCCATTCACTGGTTAAACCTTTTTTCTCAACTGGACACCGACACTTCCCCAGTATAGAAATACCAACAGCCACTTAACGCGTTCGGCAATGGGCTTTTTCTGCAGTGGAACACCAGTGGCCTTCAAAGCAAATTCATAGCAATTAAATCTGCATTCTTGCAACAACAACAAAAAACATTACTAGCTGCGCTCCAAGAAACTCACTTTCGAGATTCTGACCACTTTAACAAAATTATAGATCACACTTGGCACGTCGACAACGTAAACGGCCCAAATAGGAAATGGGGCGCAGCCATACTCATTGGAAGCAGCACACCTCATCGTTGAGCAAGGCTAAATACTCCCTTGAATCGCATAGCAGTCAGCCTCAAAATTTCCCATTGCCAAACAACAGTCATCTCACTATACATCTCGCCGTCAGCTGAAACTTCACACCACAGAAGCTGAGCGACTTGCTGCTTGAGGGCCTTTCACCAGTTCTCATTATGGGAGACTTTAATGCTAAACACCGCTTCTGCGGAAGCGACCAGACTGACGCTAGAGGGCGCGAATTTTATCAGCTTATTTCTGACCACAACCTAGTACTTCTTAAAACCCGGGCCACCACCCACTACAACCCGACCTTAGTATGATCGGGCAGTTGCATTGACTGAACGTGCTGCACCCAACCATGTAACTCACTATTTGACTGGTCAGTTTCAGACTTTACCGGGCTCAGCGACCACTATCCAAACACAATTGGGCTCAACACAGACGCTATCCACCTCACTAAGCTATTCAGACAATCTTGAAACTTGAGAAGAGCGGACTGGGCTAAATTTGAGGTACAGGTGGGCCTCAGCCTAGCAGCTTCAGGTACCAGTAAGATGGAGACAATCCTAAGGGCCATCAGCCCAGCAGCACGAGACTCCGTCTCAATAAGTAACAAACCTAGGAAAAAGGCATCTACGCAATGATGGACCCCGGACTGTCAAAGGTCAATCGCCGCACGACACCATGAACACAAAGAATCCAAAAGATGCGTGTGCGAAGCACACCTATCAGCATACAGACAGTCTCAATAACGCTGCCAGTACATAATTCGAAGAGCACGCCAATTCTCCTGGCAGTCTTTTGCTCTCAATTCAATAGGCTCACACCTACCGGCAGAATCTGGGACCTGATGAAGCACTTTAACCTGAAACGCCTACCACCAGGCCCCTTCACCTAGCTGACTGTGAAAGGACAGCACATCGCTGACCCACAACAAGTCGCAGACCACTGTAAGCTACACTACGCCAGCGTACTGGCAACAGTAACTAAGACACCACTATAGAAAGCGCTCTAGACGCCCTTGCCTCCAAAACAAATTTTTCGTCTAACAATAGAGAAATCTGTAATCAGTCGTTTACTATGCACGAATTACACCTCATCCTCGGCAAGTGTAGAAACACGTCAATTGGACCGTACGACATCCATTCCCAGTTTCTTAAACTTCTTAGCAAAAACTCCCTAACGTACCTACTGGCGCCATAAATGAACTGTACCAAAGCGACACTCTTCCGAATCCTGCCGGGAGAGCGTAGTCATACCATTACCAAAGTCGCACAAAGACCACTGAACCTCAAAAGGCTATAGACCCATCTCACTTACTAGCCGTACTAGCAAGTTGATCGAATGCATGGTCAGCACACTATTGAGGAAATTTCTGGGACACAACGACCCGCACGACGAATTTCAATGCGGCTCCCAGCGTCAAAAATCAACTACAGAAAATCTCATTAGTGCATGCCATCAAAAGTGGTCTACGCATCAAACGCACAACAATAGCTGCCTACTTAGACATTACTGTCGCATTCGACTGAGTACACAAGTCAGCACTGACGCACAACTCCACAAGATAGGCCTAAGCCGAAACATGGCACACTTCATTCTCAATTTCCTCAGAGACCGGACCCTTAAGGTCCGATGCGACAGAGTCATATCAAATACCATAGCTCAGGAGCAGGGCCTGGCGCAGGGGAGCGTGCTCTCACCGGGCTTCTTCATCATCATGGTCAACGACATACTTGCCGACCACACGGACACTTCACTGTAATACTCACGTTTCGCGGAAGACATAGCTATTTGGACATCATAATGCTTCTTTAACACGCGCACGTCCAGGGGTCAGACATCTGCTCCCTGCGGTTTCTTCTAGTTGTTTTTCCTGAGCCCGGTAACGTGCCGCCATGGTAATCGGGTTAGCAAGGCCAAACCTCGCATGGCTACTCATTGGTCTTTTCCGCATATCCTCATGCATTTTAAACCCTGGGTCATCTCAAGTCAGGTCACCAGGGCAGGCGAAATGACCCAACGTCCCTCGGAGTTCTAAGTGACATAACGTCCACAATAATTGGGCGATTGATTTCAAACTTATGACACGTCATGATCTCATCATGGACCATAATATATATCTCGCTTTTTAGTAGCATTGGCCTGAGGTCAGGTCGCGGCCATGGCTTCTCCCATTATAGGGCTATGGCAAAATAAACACATGTTTCCTGGCTACATATTTGCTCTCGGAATGACCTCACAACGGATGTAGCGTGTACTTGGAAGCTATGCTCAATGTTACCGCTGACATCTTTGCTCAGTTACCTCACCAAGGTCATCTGAATTCACCTGAGATCACTAGCACATTTATGCGCATTATATCGCACTGCATTGAGCTAGAAGGCTGAAACTACCGTCACTGTGCTTGTATCGCCATGCCATGTCGAGTGATACATCACACGCCCTCCCTTGGCTACTTAATGACCTTGACCTGAGATCTTAGTTTCGGTTGACCTGACCTTAAATCACACCGCCTATTGCCGATAGCACATTTCAAGGACTGTCGAATAGCGTTCGCCGTTTGTTTCTGTCTGTTACAGGTCCTAAGATATGTGTCAATATCTAATAGTCCCACCCGATCCGGCCGAATTTGACCTATGATAACTCAGTGGCCTGAATATTGACCTGAGCTAAAAATGACCTGCAACACCATCGATAGAGGCTGTCACCAGCTATCCAACGCCGCTTTCCGTTTGTCGCTAGCTAGCATAGTTATAGAGACATCTTAGGGGGGCAGAATCTGCACCCCGGACATGCGAAGTTGGCGTGGATCGCCGGACGTGCGAATGTTAATGCCGAAAAAAGACATTCAAGCAGGACTAGACCACATCGCAAAGTGGTGCAAAACTTGGGGCTTCATCCTGTCCTCCAAAAAAAATCGGCCACCGTCACATATACTCGTCTCCGTCCCACATCCGAAACTCTACTTGAAGTCGATGGCAAAGGCATCGAACAAGTGAAAAGCTTCATGTTCTTAGGAGTGCATTTAGACGACAAACTCAGCTTCGACACCCACACCATCTCCATCACGAAGCGGTGCGCGAAGCGCGTCAACATAATACGTGTATATAACATAATACATAATACGGTTTTGACTGGGGCGGAGACAGGAAAACACTACTGCGACTGTAAACATCAATCATATGACCCATCATAGAATACAGCAACATCATTTTTGCCATCATTTCAGAAAGTCAGAGCCGAAAGTTAGAAATCATCCAAAAAAGTTGGATCAGAGCAGCCACAGCTGCCCTCAGCACCACACCGATAGCCAGTCTTCTAGTGGACCCACTCCACCTAATGAGGACACAACAGCTGCATCAACATCAAAATCAAATCCATTAAAAATCATCCGGCACAGCGCTGCATTACGCCTGCCAGATACGACAAGAGCCGATTTGAGCGCAAACGTCCACCATATAGCATTCAAATTGACTCGGCTCTCTCAGATTTTCAACTCGCAATGCCATCCACTGCAGCTCGACCGCCCACTAGCCCATTCTGGACTTTCAGTCAACCAAAAGACGAGTACTTGTTCTCGGAGAAGAAATCCACTATCACATCGGCGGAAATTCTTCGGGTCTTTTACAAGTTCGGCGATGACAACAATCACAAATCATTCGCATTTACAGATTGGTCGAATCACGAAGCTAAGGTAGGCATCGGTATCACCGGACCAGGTCTTAGACTTTCTAAGCATCTACCGGATAACATCTCCATCTACTCCGCTGAAGTAATGGCAATTCTGGCCGCCATCTCCATTCTCATGAGGCGAAAAGCCAAGAACGTGGTGATTTGCTTAGACTCCAAATCCGTCATGCAGTCAATTAGCAACACCCATGATTGTCCGCACTACTTCTTTGATCCAATCCAACAACTTTTGGCCCATAAAGTAAACATGAGCTTTTCCTTTCTCTGGATTTCGGGCCATGCCAACATCCCATGTAAAGAAGAAGCAGACAGGCTCGCAAAGCAAGCCTTAGCATTGAACACCTATCCTAGCGTGGAATATTCGGTAGACGATTGCAAATCACTCCTGCAGCGCTACATTCGCTAACATCAACAGAACACATGGGCACAACACAACTCAACACAACACCAATCTAGTCACACCCACGCAATCAAACCAACGATAGGCACATGGAACACATCAACTCAATGTCACCGACAAAAAGAGGTCATCCTCACTAGACTTAGAACTGTTTGCACAAAACTAACACAGCCTCGATTAGAGGATGACCAACACACAACACCTCACTGTGACATCCGCAACACCACGTTAAGCATAGGCCACATCCTACTAGACTGCAGTAGATTTGGCTCTCAAAGACAACCACTTCAGGCATTCTGGAAAAGAAATGGTATCACCCCTTCGCTTCCATCGCTTCTTGGCGACAAACACCCATAACTCCTTCAATTGTTATTTGAATATCTGTATGCCACAAAACTAGCAGGAGCACTGTAGACACCACGCAACCAACGCTCACGTCAACTCGCAATGCATGACCGCAAGACACTCATAGGAAACACGTAAATAGCCATCCCCGCATGGCGTCCGACGTACATGAGCCGATTTGCTTCCCAGTTATAAATAATTGGTTACCTAGCGGTGCCGTCGGAAGTAGATGAGCCGACTTACTTTAGGAAAACATAAAAACTAAAACAAAACAAAAAATAGCATAACGTAAAACGACTATCCAGAGGAGTCATCGGACGTAGATGAGCCGATTTGCCTTCCGACTCATAACGTAAATCGCTGCCCAGAAGAACAGCGGATGTAAAAGAGCCGAATTGCCAAACACCATACTAACCCAACTGATAATCCCGCATGGCATGCTAAGACTGACCCGCTACTAAGAGCTAACACGCGGCGGCAGGTGTGACAGGCGATGTGGACAGTTACCTCCTTGTTCGCACGGTAAAGATCCATCGGTGCTCTTCGACAAGAGTAGGCTAAAGCCAGCACCCTGGCAAAAGCAACTTCTCGCCAGTCTCAACACACCCCACCCCACCCAAACTATAAATTATTTTGTGGAGAAGTGAATTAAAATGAAACCATTTAGATATCAGGAAAATAAATCCGACTCAGCACATGCCTTAATGCCTTCAGCACCTCAAATATCACACAAACTACAACGTGAAATGCCCTAAACATAGATGTCCACTTGCCTGCACCTTGATCGCAAGCACTCGCTTTTATAGACGGACATGTACAGGCGGCGCAAGTGACCTTTATGGTCCAGCACGCCTAATAACCCGCCCCCTCCAGAGCTCGACATAGTTCTAACTACGCAACATATCATGATGACGTTCACCCGACACAAGGAACATTGTTTGCATTCTCCGCGTCTTGCCCAGATCTACTACGCCGTCGTTTTCTTCTCTCATGTGGCCATAATACTTTTATGTTTCCTGGTGGAGATGGGCTGGGAAACGATCCACCTCCCGTCCCTCCCCAGCCGCGGCGAAAGTGGCGCAGAACTTCGTCCCTACGTTGGTGAAAGGCGCAACCTGTGCTTAAGAAAAACGGGCATTCCTAGTCTGGTGACATTTAGGTATGCCACACTATCAGGTGGCGGCGTTTTTGAAATTGTGCGGCGCGTGCAGGCAGCTAGACTGACTGCAGTCCATAATAAGTCGTGTTTGAAGCGGATCATCCTCGCGTAGCCAGACTGAGTGCGGTCCACGATAGGTTGAGTTTGAAGCGGAGCGTCCTCGCGCGGCCAGACTGAGTGCGGTCCACGATAGGTTGAGTTTGAAGCGGAGCGTCCTCGCGCGGCCAGACTGAGTGCGGTCCACGATAGGTTGAGTTTGAAGCGGATCATCCTCGCGCGGCGACAGACAAGTTGAGTTTACCGAGTGCGGTCCACGATAGGTTGAGTTTGAAGCGGAGCGTCCTCGCGCGGCCAGACTGAGTGTGGTCCACGATAGGTTGAGTTTGAAGCGGAGCGTCCTCGCGCGGCCAGACTGAGTGCGGTCCACGATAGGTTGAGTTTGAAGCGGAGCGTCCTCGCGCGGCCAGACTGAGTGCGGTCCACGATAGGTTGAGTTTGAAGCGGATCGTCCTCGCGCGGCCAGACTGAGTGCGGTCCACGATAGGTTGAGTTTGAAGCGGAGCATCCTCGCGCGGCGCGTTCACCAGCCGCCGAGACGGAACGGGCCGGCACTGTTCCGCCGGCCGGCACGGCGCGCACCAGCCCGACCACACCGCCTGTTGGAGGTGGCGATCCGAGTTGGACGGCGCCAATCTGCTCCGACAGCACGCCAATGATTGACGCCCCGGCACAAATTGCCGGCAATCATCCGGCGCCGCGTGTGCTCAGCGTGCGGCGGAAATGGCGCGTCGGCGGACCGCCGTCCAGCCTCTGGTCTGGTCTGGTCCAGCCGCTCGGCGCCGAATTCCGGGGCGACAACACCAACAGCGCCTACTAAAGTCTGGCACTTAAAGACAGCACATCCCGACTGGCGTCCGGGACTCGAGCACAACACAGCCCGACTGGCGTCCGGGACTCGAGCACAACACAGCCCGACTGACGTCCGGGACTCGAGCACAGCACAGCCCGACTGTGTCCGGGACTCGAGCACAACACAGCCCGACTGGCGTCCGGGACTCGAGCACAACACAGCCCGACTGGCGTCCGGGACTCGAGCACAGCACAGCCCGACTGAAGTCCGGGACTCGAGCACAACACAGCCCGACTGAAGTCCGGGACTCGAGCACAACACAGCCCGACTGAATTCCGGGACTCGAGCACAACACAGCCCGACTGAAGTCCGGGACTCGAGCACAACACAGCCCGACTGAAGTCCGGGACTCGAGCACAACACAGCCCGACTGAAGTCCGGGACTCGAGCACAACACAGCCCGACTGTGTCCGGACCCGAGCAAAAAACAGCCCGACTGAAGTCCGGGACTCGAGCACATCACAGCCCGACTGAATTCCGGGACTCGAGCACAACACAGCCCGACTGAATTCCGGGACTCGAGCACAACACAGCCCGACTGAAGTCCGGGACTCGAGCACATCACAGCCCGACTGAAGTCCGGGACTCGAGCACAACACAGCCCGACTGAAGTCTGGCATCCGAGCACAACACAGCCCGACTGATGCTGTGACGTTCTGAACCGGCAGCAGAGCACGGCTGACGGCGCGGCAATCCGATTCAAGATTGACGGCGCAGTAGTCTGGACTGACGCTCAGTAGTCTGGACTGACGCTCGGCAGTCTGTACTGATGCACGGCGGTCTGAACTGATGGCACAGCGGTCTGGACTGCTGTACTAACGCACAACAGTCTAGACTGACGGCACATTAGTTTGGACTGACATACAGCAGTCTGGACTGACAAAAGTCAGGTTGGGCTGATGATAGAGTAGTATGAGTTGATGGAACAACAACTTTCTCATGTTGACGTCGAATCTCCGTGAGTTATTAATTGTATGGCATTCTTTACTTCCGACTTCCATATCCAACTTCCAACAATGAATGGAGTGTTCAAGCTTACAAAATATGGTAGCTCAAATATATTCATTCCCAATTAAGATTATCATCTTCCTGATATATGAATACATACAGGAAGTAAAATACAAATAATTTAAAATATCAGAATAGGTGCGGTATGCAACATACTCCTAGCATACATGGCATTATTAACACGCTTCGAAAGGGATTGCTACAGGATGAAGAAATATACAAATATGATGTACATTAATTTCGCACAAAACATCAAATGTCCATGTCTGGGGTTGATCTTAAGGACATCACGGGTATTTCTATAAGTGGGCAATGTACTTATGTCGCAACTTGGCACAAAACAGGAGGGGGAGGGGGATATTTGGTGAAATGACGCTGCTTGATTTCGGAGAAAGCTACATTTAGGTGTCTTCCAGTACATCATGTCACCCCAAGAATGCCTTCCTCGAATTTCCATTGATAATATACATATGTTGATGCTGCAGTTTATGAAATGCACCAGCCACTTATATGGCGAATTGGCTAGTCAGCTGCCAACTTGGACCAAAATAACGAATGTGTTGATAATGCCGACAAGTTATCCCTCAGATTGCAATTGGTTATATAGAATTAGCCTAATCAAAGTTGAGGACTGATTGACCGGTTGCGTTTTCATAGATATTTGCTTGTATAGATGAAACCTTCACAATTTATCCGATATAACTCCATGGACATATCATTAAATTCTCGAAATATCACATAGTCAAACGCAATATATTTGACAACAAAGTCAATCGAACTGTGCCGTTCAGCGTCATCCGGCTATTATTGGATATGTTAACACGCGCCCTGGAGGGGGGCGGGGCGAAATCCACCCACCCCTCCGGTTTTTCGTAAATAACTGCAGAATTTACCGGACGGTATATGTCATTGTTTGTGTACCTGTTTAGAAATGATCGGAACGTTGTTTAAAGTTTACAAAAAAAAACGAAAATGCACGGAATTTTGTTTTTTCCAGTTAGGGGTCGTTACAAAAAATAATCACCGCCAGACCACAAATTATCAGTGCTGATGCGCTTCCCGTATATTGGCAAAAATGAAATGTTCTTGGGAACACTAGCGACTTGTTTGATGTATATTGTAATGCTACGTTGATTCAAAGTCATGTCAGGCTACCGAGGTCAAGTCACTTCAAGTTCATGACAGGTTAACACACGCCCTGGAGGGGTGGAGGGCGAAATCCGCCCACCCATTCCGATTTTTCGTTACATAAATCCATATTGCACCGGCCGATATACGCCATTTTTTCGTACCTGCTTAGAAATAAGCGGATAATCGTTTGCCGGATGACTTGCGTTGAGTAAGGAGATGCGAGGGAAATAAACTTGTTCTTGACGCTCCATTATACGCTTCTCAGAGAGAAATTACGGTGTTCTGTTCAGAATATATGCCTAATCTTGCCATGCCTCTAAGAATAGGTATGCGGCAGCGTGATCAGTGACAGATTCCGGGAATTTGACTGACAACATACACATATGTATTTCATAAGACGTCGCATTACACACCCGATCTACACTTAGCTCGCTTCATAGCCCACAAATTGTGTACTATTTCCGAACCGCCCACTGACAAGTCGACAAAGTAATGTCAATGCCATGCCGCAAGCATGTATATATATACACACACACACACACACCCACACACACACACACACACATATATATATATATATATATATATATATATATATATATATATATATATATAAATATATATATAAATTTAGAGTGATGTTAATCCTGGAGAAAGCAGGCTCTCGCCTGGAATTCAGCTAGAACGAACCCGACCTCTCCAATATTAGGTGAGTGGGCACAACGCGAAGCAAGGGATCTTTCATAGGGAGGTTCAATGATAATATTGTAGCTATTCCCGTGTTTACAAGAAATGCATTACTCTGAGGTAGAGATGCTACGGCCTTTTCTTACTGAGACCTACCTTGCATACGCAACATCATATAAGTAAGTCGGAAAACATGTACACATCGTGGATAATATGGATGCCTATGCCGGATTATTCATATTATGCTTGATATCAAATGACAGGTCTTGATGAGCTGGATGCACCTTTCACAAGCATGAATGGAAGAGAGCCGTCGTTTTCAACGAGAATCATGCCAGAACACGATTCTAATTACCCCCCGCCGAATGATGTGATGGATTTCTGAGCCCACCAGTCAGACCCGCCATGAATGGCGCCACCAGCCCATCGATCAACGGTTATTGACAAGGCGAATCGCCCAGTCCCGCCCACGGCACGAGTGGAAGCAATTACACAAAGTTACTCGATTGCGGCAGGCAAGGGTTGGAGAGAAAGTTACTCGATTTACATACTCCGGCAGGCAATGCACTCGATTTACAAAAAAGTCGCCTAACATTAAAACCGGCTCAGAGAGCTGAGAACAAAGAAGTTTTAGCTTACTAAATGGGAATGAAGTCCCGGGAGGCAGGTAAATATTACATAATGAAATCCATTTATGACCAAAGTGCACCCTGGCAGCGACGGCTTGGAGGCGTGCATTCACGACTAGTGGCTGCTATGGAACACTATGGTGGATGCCTAGTAGCACGTCACCATGGGAGACAGTGTCAGATGCTACTTCCTTTCGGTGGAAGGTGTAACATTTTACTTGCATTGCAGTGCCCGACGACAGCTTTGTCTCCTGTTGGCAGAAAGCCACCAGTCAGACCTTGTTGACCATTACCTGCAAGTTAGCACTGCTTCCAAAGTCCGTGCAATTCCATTGTAAAGCAGCATGCAAAGATAGCTATTTTTGAAAGGGATAAAACAGGTTAGTTCACGAAAAACTAGCCGGGGCCCACTAACTAGCCGATTTCTTAGAAGACTCCCTGCCACTTGGCCCAAGGGACTGTGTTCTAGGGCGGGAGCTCAACGATCCTTGGCCCGGCGGCGAGCCAGAAGATAGCGGATCTCACTTCTGGGTGCCCAGCCGGGGTGGGGGCGGGGAAGGCCAATGGTACATGGGGCCGGTCCTTCCATTCGCCGTCGCGGCGATGGGGTGGACAGCCTTTGGGTGGAGCCTTGCCAGCCCCTTGGAGACCCTTCGCTGGGGCCCTCTCCATTTCGACGAGTCGCGCTCGCCTCGCTTCGAAGGCCCGCCATTCTGCTTGTTGGTAGGTGAAGGCTTGAATTAATCGATTTGTGCCACGGAACGGCGATGAAGGCGGGGAATTAGAGGCTGAATGCGAAGGCCAGGTCTGACTCCCGGGAAGGGATTGGGTTCAGGGAGGTGGGACGTAGAGAGGAGGGATTTGGATGTGGAGCCGGTACGTGGGGGAGGCAAGGGGAGGCTGGAGGACGGACGCGAGGTGAGAGGCGGGGCTTGGTGGTGGATGGTCAGGGGCTGGGCTTGGGTGGAGTGGACCGAGGAGGCTTCCTCTGGATCTGAGTCCATTCTTCACACACATATGTTGGTCGGGATGGGGCCTCGGATGGGCTTTGGCAGCGCTTCCATTGGTGGTGGATATTGTTTCAATTGCTTCGGCGACGCTTTGTATAGGCTGCCCCTGTCTCGCTGGCGACGCAAGTGGCACATCGAAGGCTCGGAGGAGGGCCGTTAATTGCTCAATGCAATCGGAAGCCTTTTCGGGCTGCATGTGTTGGGAAATCAGAGTAGGAAATGGTTTAGTATTTTTCACTTTCGAAGCATAAGACGTTTTAGGGCGCATTTTTCATATACGTCTCTTGCTTTCGGAAATGTTAATTCTTGTGTGTATTTGATTAATATGATTTACTTTTCTTTCAAGTAAGACGGACATATTAAATCGAAATAAGCATGGTAATTGTGGTCTCCTCCACAGTTCACACAGTGACTGGTCCAGAAATTACTGCTCTGAGATATGGTCGCGGGAAGCACACTTACCATAGGATGGGCGATCTCGACAGGATTGCATCGCATGCCCGTAAATCTGACACCTAAAGCACCTTGGCTTGGAGAAGAAAATACGTACCTTCACCCGCACGCACCCCACGCGTATTTCCGATGGTATTTCGGTCCTATTAAATGTCAAAATTATATTATTTCTCGCAACTGTCTGCGTCCCACTCCTCACCCTCTCCTTCTCGCTCCCGTGACTCCGAATTCCGACAGTCCATCCACTATCGCGTCCTCTGGTACATCTCTCAAGCCATGGTGGCAGTTATTTATTCCACTTTATGTGTTTTTTGTTTGATGGGGTTTTATTTTCATTTCAATGCTGTCATTTACTCTTTGGCACATTTCTTTACACTCCAGGGGTGTCGATTTGTGGAAAACATTGGGGGGGGGCGAATCGCCAACGCACTGGACCCCCCAAAAAAAAATTCATCGGATTTCGCCCATTATGTCTTCAGATCTCAGACATTCTGAGATTTTATTCCACGATTTGTATGTTTATGTTATTCAGCATCCTCACCGATGGGGACAATCGTCCCATAACTGATCAAGTCACATAATTAAAAGAGCAGTGCACAGTACATGTCAGCGTAACAGCTCTGAGAAAAAAAAAGGAATAAAAAAAAAAGTGTGATCCAATTCAGCTCTGAGTAATAGCATGCGACTCGCAGCATCATACAGTGGGCTCAGATCTATCGTCATCGTCATCGTCATCGTCATCGTCATCGTCATCGTCATCGTCATCGTCATCGTCATCGTCATCGTCATCGTCATCGTCATCGTCATCGTCATCGTCATCGTCATCGTCATCGTCATCGTCATCGTCATCGTCATCGTCATCGTCATCGTCATCGTCATCGTCATCGTCATCGTCATCGTCATCGTCATCGTCATCGTCATCGTCATCGTCATCGTCATCGTCATCGTCATCGTCATCGTCATCGTCATCGTCATCGTCATCGTCACCGTCGTCCTCCTCCCCTCACTCCACATACCAACAAGCACACACCGGCTTAAATACAAATACTTCAGCGATCAGATGTCAGCTAAAACACACCGGCCTTCATGGAGTATCGGAGCGGGGCAGACCTGAACGGTGGTGAAGATGGGTGAAAGTATTTCCTTGGTGCTTAACATTAGGCAGGGGCGAAGCCAAAGTTCAGAGGTGAAAAAAAGTGTCCAACCTGTCACCTACATAATTTCGAACACCACCAGGCTGTCACATGTTGATAGTTCACATTAAGACCCGTATGCATGTGTATGAGCACGAAATATCGACCATGCCGCTGAAATGGAACAAAGAAGAACACTTCAGTCCATATATGATCTCCAATTTGTTCAATGATATACGATCTTCAATTATCAATTAATATGTCATATTACAACACACAATATAAGCTAATCTTGCTTCTATGATGCGTATCCATCGATATCCATCTATGGTGCGCCTTATTGTGGTTTAATGTACTCACGATATGTTGTGCACACATTTTACTTAGCAAAGCAAAACCACAGGTTAAGCTAGCTTTTATTGTGAAAATATGCTCAATGTATGTCAGACAAAAATATATATAAAAAAGATCAGACCAGGTTAGATATTTTAACATTTTTATTATTGAACACACAAATTGTGCCTATATTGATGAAACAATTTAAAAGGAGGTATGGTAAACCAGGCCAAACTATTTTAGATATTAAACAATAATAGTATGTTATTTTGCATTCTAACTAAAAATAAGCATTTATGAGGGGAATCAATGGTCACATCATCCTAATCATGCGAATATACATGGTATTACAATATGCTGTTCTCCAAATCGAATGACTCATTCAAAATGAAATTCACTAATACAAATTGAATTCCCTTGTACAATAAGGAAGTCAACATAGCACCAATATCAAGGGCAGAGTATCATAGGTCATATTTTACATTAGTTTCAAGTAGTTAATTTTTTAAAGTTCTTGGTCAATGCAGCAAGTTCTGCTTATGGAAAACATGGGCCCTGACACAAATAAATAAAACCCGTGGAAGTGACCGGATGAAATTATTGAAATAAAAGCCCATATTGGAAGAACCAAAACATTTGTTGTCATGATAAGGATTACAGAAGTCTGCAGTGTGGGAAAATGGCTGAAATAATATGTTAGACTGAGAAACGAGAAAAGTTCACTTCAGTCAGGTATGACCAAATTTGAGTTTATGTCTTGGAATTCTGGAATTGGAGAGGAAAATGATGTGGCATAGAGCAGAGGACTTTCAGGATCTTTCTTCTAATCTGAATCCAAAATTATGAGAGGAAAACTGTGTTGCATTCCAAGTTTGAGAATGATGTGATTTGTTTCTGTCATCAAATGAACAATGTTCGCACTTTTCACGGTCATGCTCCGTGTTTAATGCTCCCATGATCATGACCAAACATCGAGGAGATTGCAATCATTGTCAGATTCAATTCCTCTTTTGGACAAATGGAGTGGAAGACTTCCTGGAGATAAAATAATATTTTTCGCGGCCAACATCAAAGACAAGGCCATGTTTGCAATACTTGTCATGACTCTCGTCTCTCAGAGACGAAACACCATCTACGCAAACATACACATGTTCAGCTTCAACAGCGCTTTGGTACTTATTAGGTAGATACGTGCACACTGAAACCAGCTTTGAAAACAAACTGCGCCGAAAAGCGGAACTGTTGCGTCGGATTCAGTCTCTGGAAGGTGACAGGATACTGTTCCGCCCGTCCGCCGCTCGAGATTGCCGAAAGTGACGCCTGGTAACGATTGCGGGCATTGCCGATTGCAACAAAAATATTCGTGATGGATAAAATCCGAAGGACTTGTGAGCATCACAAAGAGTGGGGCTATCCGCACGTACAACTTTCTCCACGAATTTTCATTCGACAGTGGTGTAAAAACAGTGGAAAGCGGAGCCTTTTTCACGGACTGAAACACGTGCAACCCGTGTCACGATGACTACGCCCTCACACTCTGCAGCCACTGACCGTCAATTTGAAAATTATAGTCGGTACATGGGGCCATGATGTGAAGGTGACGGTAAGTCGCTAAGTTTAGCCGTTTCGGAGAACCAGACCAAATCGTGAAAAACGCCCAAAAAGGTCGCTTCCGCTTTTCATATCCCCTCGCGTGCGGGTCATACCCCTCGGCACGTGACTCGAAAACGGTTGCTACGACGATGTTGACAATTGTCGTGGCAATACTGAGGTGTTGGTTTCGTGTCAATCGGTCCATTGGTTGTCGAGATATTGCCGATTGAATCGGGTCGATGGGGAGCGCTAAAATTGGTGATTTTCCGAACGCAAAATCTCAGTTTTACATGCTATTCCTATGCTTGCTATGGGCGACCGGTCATTCACCGGACACCCGTTCTCTCAAGACCTCGGTGACGTGCACGCGGAACACGTTGACCTGACCGCAACGAAATTGTGCCAGACGGATAGCCAACATTTGGAGCTTTCACGTGATGTCAGCCATATCTCGTTGCCTGTGATGTGAGCCGTGCCACACGCCACAAACTGCGCTGGAAAACGGAACTGTTGCGTTGGGCTCAATCTCTGGACGGCGACGGGACAGTTCGTAGGTGACAGGCTTACCACGGCAATGTTAAAACCTATGGACTTTACCACGAGTGGTAGAGTTTTTTCACCCCCCCCCCCCCCCTGTCCCCTCGATCATAGCTACTAAATTGTTTCTGTACGTTTCTGATACATGCACTGCAACAAGATGAGTACGTATGTATGGTTAGATGGTTAGAAAATACAAATTGACTGCGTATGTTAAGAGGAAAATCGGCATGATGGTAAATACAATCCATACGCAATGATAATACGGTACCGTAGGTTGTCACAACAACCGGAGATATTCATCATATATCTGTCACCCACGCTCGTGACCGAGTAGCCGGTTTTTTTTTCACCTCTGGCAAAGTTGTGATGGGGCGAGTTCAATATCGGGGAATGGATACAGCTGCCACAAAGACAGAGACATCCCAAACAATGTCCTCTGATTAATCAGGTGCATTGGTGTCAGTGATAAAATATTCGTACAATATGGTGGAAATATCACTTTCTGAATACTGAATCGACATCCTTCTCCAAGAAGTATCGACATCCCGCTCCTTGATGCATGCTTATGAAGTCTTCGCGTCTCCTTTCTAACAGTATCTCGTTTATATGTAGGATGTCTATGTTCTCAATAAGGAATGGTGATATACGAACATTTCGCAATGCAATTTCAATTAAAATGGTTACTTATAATGTTATCTGGCATACAATACTAGTGAATAACATAGTTATTATTCACTCTATCCGGTATATAGCTCTTAAATTGTGCATATCAAAACAATTGATAAATGTACAGTCGTAAGTACTAATCCATTAGCTCAACTTTAAGTCTGAGACATGAAAAACATTTCAAATGACACTAATTCCATGGCAAATTTCGACATCCTACCGTACTCGTTTCGACATCTCACACCTAACGAAAAGCCATTGTTATAAACCTGATTGGTGTAGTCATCGTGATCACCGAGTCTAGTCAGTCACCACACACGACAACCAGCAAACTAAAATGTACACCGGATTGCAGGTATTAATCAGCGCAATTTTTATACTATTTGCTTTATTAACAACAGTCTGAAAACTCCGTCCGTACCCAATGGCGCAGCCAAGACCAAGAATAAGACACACTAAGTACATACCTCTCCAGTCACGGCCAAGGAGGCCGAAAAGATCATCCCAGAAGATTCCCAGAAGGATCATCCGATGGTTTGAAATGGATATGTCAGCTGTTCCTTTGCTATAGTCGTAAATAAATATGTGCAAAATTTTGGAAAGTGGGAATAATGGCTGAAATCAAATTTTCAAATCGGCGGAATTGGTATCGTCCTCGCCCCCGTAGGTCTATTATTTTGTTTCGACCAATTCGCTTTTTGGGGGCCCCAGCCATATGTTAAGGCATATGGCTGGGGCCTCGGCCCTGCCGCTTTTTGCGAAACTCGGTATCCTTTGAAGGGCCCGGTGTATTTTCGGCCTCGCGTTGTGCTCTTAGGGTTCAGATGTATTTAATTGAGGCGTATACTTTTCGCATATGTGTTGAAACCCCAGCACAACCTTGGCTCCTCCGGTATAATTCATCGGGATCCCAGCACGAAAAGCAATGGAAATATAATATTAATAAAAGCAAAGTAAAACCAGCTGTTCTTGAATACAATTATGGTAGCTATGTGGTATTAACATGGAAACCCTGAGCACAAATCAGGAAAAGCATGAACTAGACTTGTTGAAGGTTACCTACCAACTTTTCCACATACTGTTCCTAAACACTGCGCGAAATTGCATAAAAAATGTCTTAGCTCCGTCATATTTGTCGACCGCAAACGCAACTATGAACCTGATATTTTGTGATTCTGTAACTGAACATATTTGTGAACATGGAGGTTTGTGGAGTTTAGTGGAGCCACGGGAACAGACCCATTATCTTTGGATACTACGATTTTGGATCTTCTGAAGAACGCGATTGTGGCATTTCATGCGTCCTAGTGTGTATAAAGTCTCTCCAGATATTTGGTGATGGGGTTTGACCTTGTATAGCTACAGCGTTCGTGTAGAGTGTCTTGTAAGCTACGCTTAGTACCTACCTATTGCTTTCTTCAAGAATAGTGATTATAATACAGTGTGCATGCAGCTTCTTGCTGACTTTTCGGTCATGGTATCATAAACTGGCATATATATGTGGCTCACATGTGCCTATTGTTTGCTCAGGTTGAGACTGGTTTGACCTATATCATTATTGAGTATATGCACATTGCCATTGGGCATTTAGGTGAGTAGATACCTAGGTAAATATCAAGATTATGGTGTGTTTGGTTGCCTGTTGAATATATATATATATATATATATATATATATATATATATATATATATATATATATACTTTATATGTTCACAATCTCAATAACTGACTGCTGTTGACTGACATAGATTGTGTGCATGCTTGATAATGTGCATATCTGGAAATTAAGAATGGTATGAATCCAGATCAAGCTCCATATGCATGTGCTTTTGCTATTGGACATGTGTGCAAGCATCATGGCAGTACAATTGTTATCTAGTGGCTTTGCATATTCTGTCAGACAATCTGGTGTTAAATGCACTAACATCAGCTAATCTCAACATTTCATGATGGAAGTTGTGCTTTCAAAGTGGAAGAAAATCCAACTCTTATTTGTTTTTACACACAATTTTCAATTTTGCAGCAAGAGATGGAGAGCCAATCCACTATCCAATCCAAGTCCATCATTTGGACAAAATGTGCTGGTTGGAGTTAATTACGTTTTCTAAGTAGCATCCCATTTTCAATTTTTCCGTTAGCTTCCCTATCAGCACAAAAATGTAATAGGTTATTGGGGACCCAAATCAACATTGAGGGGGCAAAGATCAACATTTGTGGGGCCCCCACAAAAGGATACATATGGGCATCCCTGCCATGATTGTACAGTTCAAACTGGAATGTCATCTGATACGCTTATGCCATTTGTGTTTGTCCGCAGAATACGAGTACTTGACCCCATGTTAAAATGAGATGGCAAAGGTCGCAATCTGGTCGAACTTTACCGTCCCATTTTAAATGTTCACTGGAAAGAACGGGACAAATTTATAACCAACCTGGTGAGGTGAAGACAAATATGTTTGCTTGTAGAAAAAGCAGAAATGAAAGTGACCATAGCGTATGATTTCAGAAAAGTTTACCGCAACCAAGTTGATATCATATTAAAAAAAAAATACTGAGAGCCTTCGTCTGACATGCAAACTTGAAGGATAATTTCGATCTACTCTCCGGCAAACTTACCTTTTGTTTGTTATTTACCACATGCGCGTCGCACGCGCGTGTGGAAAATATCAAATCAACGCTATTTTATTCAGTGCAGATGCCTATTTCAGTGCAGGACTGCATCGGTTCGATATTATTTTTCAGAATCACAACCAATTTCTGTGTTTTGTATTCCTGGCATTAGGATGGACTCCTGTATGATATTTATTGTGAATAATAATCTTGACATTAATAGGTACTTATTTGTGGTTACTGTCATTGGTTTTTGGTCAATAACTTCAGTACCCCTGATTCCTTACTCAGTGGCGGCTGAAAATGTGACAATTGTCTTGCTAAGCATGAATAATTGTGCTGGGTTCTGCTCCCTACATTGTGTCATGGCATACTATTCACAAAGGTACATGCTTTATATCATTTTTTCATAGCTCGCATTTAAGTCACCACTCAAGTGAATCATTGTGACTTGAATGATTGACTCATGATTCAACTACTTTTTATTTATTGAAAGACGTGATTCAACTCACAACTCAAGATTTATTTTTGGGAAAAGAACTGTTTGGGGAAAAGGACTGAGAAAAGAACGTAACTCATTAAAAAAAGATTGATCCATGAGTTGATTCTTGATTCAACTTGAATTGAGCACAAGTGTGATTGGTGGTGTGTACAAACATCAGTATGGCAATGGAATTGTTGTTTAGTAGCATAGCAAATTTTTGAAGGCAATCTGATTTATAATCCATCAGCATCTGCTAATCTCAGCATTTTATGGTGCAAGTTGTACTTCCACAGTGGTGGGAAATCCAATTATTTCGTTGTTGTTTTTTTGCACAATTTTCAATTTTGCAGGAAAAGATGAAGAGTCAGTCAAACCTTGCAAACGCAAACCTTATTTGTTTCTATGCAGTACATAATATTTTAGTTAACATCAATTAAGTTGTCTATACAGCATGGTGCTTTCTTCTTTTTCCTTTTTTTCTTTAGCTTTCTTATGAACGTAAAAACAGCATAGCTTATTGTGGGCTCAAATCAACATTGGGGGGGGCAAGATCAACATTGGTGGGGTCATGGCCCCCACAAAAGGAAAAAAATCGACGCCCTGTTACACTCCATACGAATTATGTTATTTTCAGGGCATTCAGTTCCTTGGCCACCACAAATCCCACCTCCAAAGCATCATCTTTCAACCTTTCGCATCTAGCAATTACCTATGTTAGACTTTACATGTATTGTATTCCGGGTTTCCTTCCGCGAAAATCGGTGTAGGTATTTTGAAGCTGAAGTAGTGCGTTGTCAATCTACTGATGTTCCTAGTCACATCAATGACGACATTGTTTTGGGAGTCCAAATCCCGAACCGAATTTTTCAACCACCTGACTGCAAATAAGCTTAAAGCACGCCACATTCATGATATTATCAGGCAGTGCTGCGACTTTTTGAGATCCGTGCCCCGTTTGCTTGAAATCGCGGCAACAATTACAAATTCGTGGATGGATCGATGACGGCATTATTTTGTGTGTCAAAATCCCCAAGCCAATTTTTCAACAAAATAAATCGCAATTAAGCTTAACGTTCGCCGAATTCATGACATTATAACGCGGTGCTCGATCTGTGGCAACCCGCTTGGCCCGCTGTGCTGAGGCTGCTGCTGCTGAGCTGTTGATCCTTGGCCGCGACCGTCCATTCAAAACATAGCGCTTTAGTCCGGGAACTCGCGTTGCTATTGTCACTTTCAGCCCTCCAGCACAGACGAGACACAGCGAAATGTCTGATAATTCGCGCAACAAACAATGTGAATTGTCCACGTAGTTCGCACGCAAACTGTGCGAACTGTACCTCGTATCCCGGTTCTTGTCCGCGGCGCTCGGTCCGTCCCCAGCCAGGTCAGGTGCAGTGGAGGTAGAGAGCTGGCCGCCCTGGTGGTGTGCGGCGGTAGCGATGATCGCGGCTCGGCGTCTGGTGATGGTCTGCCCCGTTGAGGGTTCCGTGCCGTTGTATTTATACTGGTGGGTTTATATACTGGTGGAAAACTACTGAGGGCTGGCCTCCCTCTGACCTCTCAGTGGAGATGGCGGCCAGCTTCCGTGTGGGTGTGGTGACGCACAAGTTTAAGTTATTATCCCGGATCATGTGTGAGTATATAAATTGAAAAGGACCAGGTTGCGTCTGGTTTATGTCGGTGTCAGTAGTTGGCTTATCGGATGTACAGATAGCTTGGCGTGTATGTCTAGCGTTTGAGGGCTGTTTAAGTTACTAGCTGGTCTAAGGGTGTCCGTACATTCCGGGGCTTGCGTTCTGGTGGCAAAGCGGGCGAGTGATGAATTGCTTGCCTGCAATGTGTGTTCCATAAAGTATACTTAGCGTCGGTGCAGCGCGACGCCTGGACCGGCACATGCAGGATGATGGTGCAATGCGAGGTCAGTCGCTGCGTGTATATGTTAATTGGCGTCCGAATGTCGCGTGTCCTCGGTGGCCGGCCGCGCGCGCGTGTCGGGGTGACTGATGCAATTGACGCGGGACGCGCGCGTCCTGGTTTGGCTGGGGAGTGTAGCTGTTACAGACCTATTGAGATTCCTGGCACGTATTCTTGATATTGCGGCAATCAATTACAAATTTGTGGATTTATCAATGACGGCATGGTTTTGGGGGTCCAAATGCCAAACCGAAATTTTCGACAAAATGACCGCAACTGAGCTTAATGGTCGCCGAATTCATAATATTATAAGGTAGTGCTGCGACTTTTTTTGTAAGATTCGTGACCCGTGTTCTTGATACCGTGGGAAGAAAGGACAAATTCGTGAATGGATCAATGACATTATTTTAGGATTCAAATCCCGAAACTATTATTTTGACAAAATGATCGCAAATATGCCTAGCACTCGTCAAATTTATGGCATTACAACGCAGCGCTGCGTCGTTTTTACATTTCGTGCATGGTTTTTGCAGGGGTGTCGATTTTTGGAAAAACATTGGGGGGGGGGGGGAGTGTACTGGACCCCCTTCCCACAAAACAACTTATCGGATTTCGCCCACTATATTTTCCGATCTCAATAATTCTGATTTTTATTTGACGATGTGTATGTTTATGTTTATTCAACATCCTCGCTAACGGGAGAAATCGTCCAGAAACAGGTGAAGTCACATAAGCAAAAGAGCAGTGCACCGTGCATGTTAGCATAAAAAGGTAAAGTCGTAGTCATTTAAAGTCGTAGTCGTAGTCATATAACACTGTCGTAGCATGCGACGACAGTGTTATACAGTGTATTCGGGTCCATCGTCATCGTCAACGTCATTGTCAACGTCATCGTCATCGTCGACGTCATCGTCATTGTCAGCGTCACCGTCACCCTCCCCTCACTCGAAACACCAACAAACACACAACAGCTTAAATAAAATCATCGGAGTACAGCCGGCCTGAGCTGTAATGACGATGGGTGCCTAACATTAGGGAGGGACGAAGCCAACGCTTTGGTAGGGTGAGTTCAGGGTCGGGAAGTTCACTATCTAAGCCTAATATGTTTCTTTACAACACAAAATATGCTGGTTAGCATCAACGTGTTTTCAATGTAGTTTTCAATGTAGCATGGTGTTTCTCTTCTTTCTTCTGCTTTCTTATCAGCATAAAAGCAGCATAAGTTATTGGGGGCCCAAATCAACATTGAGCGGGCCAAAATCAACATTGGTGGGCCATGGCCCCCAAAAAGGATACAAATCGACACCCCTGTTTCTTGGTATGGTTAAATGTATGACAATGTTGGGCCGCTCTGCCTATATATTCCCCTGCTGACCGACTGGCGGCACTAGTTTGGTCGCCTGGAGCCGGCGGCTAATGTCCGCGCGTGCTGCATAACGAGGACATGTATGTTAAAATCGGATGGCCATTGAAATGTGAGCGTATATATGGAAGGACGAGTGAGGCACTCTTGGTCTGTTCCTTCACCGGTAAGGTGGGAACCGGATCATTGGGGCACGTGATCCCCACCACCACGGAAAGTGGTGCCTCGTCGAGGGGCGAACAGAACGTAATATAACTTAAAGTCATCCGGTGTCTTTTCCAGATCACTGGAGCTAAAACTCACTGAAGAACAAACTAACTGCGACCCATTAACAGCAGAAATATAATAATTTCTAGAACGTTCTGGCGCATTATCCCGCTTGAACCTGGTGTGATGGAGGACGCGGATAGTGCGTGAGCACGCTTAACGAGCGTTTAGCTGTGCTGTGAGGGTCACCTCCCGGCCTACGATGTCGAGCACTTGACCGTCGGCGCACCACCTTTGTCTCTGCCTGCGAGAGCGACAGTGACGTCAGCGACAACTACCGATGACGGGTTTGGAGGTCGTCGTCGCGCGGCCATTCGATTCCAATCAATCGGTTCCATCCCGGTGTGTGACGTAGTTGGCCATGAATCATTGGGCTGCTGGACGGGCCAGACGGACGGGCCTCCGTCCTCATCATCCGGTATCACCATCACCACCGGCGGAGTCTCTCCCGCCACCACCAGCAGCACCACCTGCACCACCGCCAGTGCCACTGCCACATGCCCCACCAAGGAGCAGATTCACACCGAAGCTCCAACAACCCTAGTTTAGTTGTGATATCTTGGTGCTGGACAAAGTTGCATCCACAAAATTGTCCAGCACTCCTAAAGCTTGTAAAGCATTCCGAAGATAAAATGTCGCCGGTGCAGGAGACTGCTGATGCATCACATATTTTATTCCTTTTATCATCAGCCACCTTTTATTTTCAGGGAAAATTCGTTGGAACACGACTCTGGAACATCTTGTTCGGAATCACAAAGGATTGTTGTCGCCACGATTCGCCCCAAATGTTCACTTCAGTTTCAAACCATCGACATGCACTTGCCGTGTGAAAATGTCTGCCTCACGGTGGCAGCAGCCCTACGCGAGCCTTTTCGCGGCAGATTCTGACCACACAGCCTCTGGCCCGTGTTTCCCTATACATTGGCTCAGACGACCGGCTGCGGCGGCAGCATGAACAATGCACAGGCGCCCATCGATCGCGGCGAAATGGGGATCGCTTAGCGAACGGCATTTGTGTCTGTTTGGTCGACCTCCGGTGCTGTTTGTCAGGCCGCCCCATAAACTATGCAGCCGGTCACATTCAGAGTCGGGCGGAGCAGTGGTGCGCTCGTGACCGATCAGCGCGCCCCGTGGCCCAGGCTGTGTGTGGCCGATCAGCGTGGCCCGTGACCCGCGGCCCAGGCGGTGCGTGACCGGTCAGCGCGCCCCGCGGCCCAGGCTGTGTGTGACCGACCAGCGTGGCCCGTGGTCCAGACTGTGTGTGACCGGTCAGCGCGCCCCGCGGCCCAGGCTGTGTGTGACCGATCAGCGTGGCCCGTGGTCCAGACTGTGTGTGACCGACCAGCGTGGCCCGTGGCTCAGGCTGCGTGTGACCGGTCAGCGTGGCCCATGGCCCATGGCCCATGGCCCATGGCCCGTGGCCCGTGGCCCATGGCCCGTGGCCCGTGGCCCAGGCTGTGTGTGACGGTACGGCATCGCGTCGTTATCATCACGTGCCGGAACACTGTCAGTCGTTACATGCCCAGACTTTCCAAATAATAAGAAATTAAGGAATAGGTGAATCGACAAATCAGGCTAAAATACCAAGCAATAAGGTCAGATTACTGTAGCAATCAGTTAAGTGTGATTATATGTAGCAGAAGCACTCTTGTGCTCGAATTATCCTCTTGTACGATTCCTCAATCATGACATTTTTTTTATGCCGCGTAGGAAACCCGTACCTTCCGCAGTATCTCAGTCGGTCATTGTGCTATTGGCATATACCCCAAAATATAATTACTAAATGGCATGAGTTGATCTTTTATCCTTTTCTAACTCGCCATTTATATTTAACGTCGAACCTTTATGACTGCGCAAGCGAACACACAAACCGTACATTACATTACAGCATGCACTGAGAGGCATAGTGCACGGCGCAACATTCAACATCATCAGCTACGAAACGATGACAACGTGGCCGCAAGTAGGCAACCTGATATCCAGCTGACTTAATGATAAACTGTTGCTGGGTAGCATCCAGCACAAGAGAACCAACGACAAGCTAGCCAAGTAGGTACGCTTCCAGCAAAGCGCAACTATTGTGCGAAACTAAGCGACTTTAGGCGGTCGCTCTTCTTGCTGTAACACGACTGATTTGCATCGCGTATCTCAATGTGCACGTGACCACCAGTGCAGGCAGGTCCAGCTCCACGTGACCACCAGTGCAGGCGAGGCCAGCTCAACGTGACCCACACAAGCTGTAGCGCCGGAGCTACCATTCATCCTGTTAATGGTTGCTAAAGCTGCTAACAATCCTGTCAGTGCAGGATTGTTTTCTATTGTGGTGATGAATGGCAACAGACGGCCTTCTGAGCGGGACATCCGGGAGGGAACGGGACACTGACACGGGCCAGGCCACGTGACCTGTTCTTCTGTGCGACTGGGCATAATATTTCTAAGAAGGCCGGCCTTGCGGCCAGCGTCCTCGGTCATTGGAGACGTCCGCGTCTTTTCAAACTCTGACACAAGATTGGCTGCCCTGTGACCCACTTTGGCAGTGGAGCCATTTCTCCAGAGGTCTGAACTCGGCTAAACCGTCTCCACCAAACACGACAATCAAATACGGGCTCAGAAAGTTGCGCAATGCATCCTGCTCCGCTTTTGCCACGTCGGACACATCCCTTCCAAAAACGTTATCAAGCACTGACAGTCGTGGCACCGAAATCCCATTTCAAGCCGTGTGACATTGAAACCACGTGCTAATTCAGCTGGTGTATTTCTCATCACAGTTGGTTTAAAAATAACGATTTGGCTGGTTGCTGTGTTAGCACAATAATCAGAGGGGAAGATCCGCCGGCTGGTGGTTACGCTGGCCGGCGGGATGTACGGGGGGGGGGGAGGAATTGGTCACCAGCGGCCACGTTGGGCAGCGGGTTGTGGGTGTAATTGGTCACCAGCGTCCACGTTGGCCAGCGGGATGTGGGGGTAATTGGTCACCAGGGGCCACATTGGCCAGCGGGATGTGGGGGTAATTGGTCACCAGTGGCCACGTTGGCCAGCGGGATGTGAGGGTAATTGATCACTAGCAGCCACGTTAGCCAGCGGGATATGGGGGGGGGGAGTGGTCACCACGGGCCACGTTAGCCAGCGGGATGTAAGAGGGAATTGGTCATCAGCGACCACGTTGGCTGGCGGGATGTGTGGGGGGAGTGGTCACCAGCGGCCACGTTGGACAGCGGGATTTGAGGGTAATTAGTCACCAGCGTCACAATAGGAGCTCTCTCCCCCCTCTCTCTCTCTCTCGTTCTCTGCCATCTCTGATGTCACTATGGCGAGCTCTCTCAAAGCCACCTTTGATGTCACAATGGCAGCCAGCTTTCTCACAGCCACCTTTGATGTCACAATGGCAGCCAGCTCTCTCACAGCCACCTTTGAGGTCACAATGGCAGCCAGCTCTCTCACAGCCACCTTTGATGTCACAATGGCAGCCAGCTCTCTCACAGCCACCTCGGATGTCACAATGGCAGCCAGCTCTCTTACATCCACCTTTGATGTCACAATGGCAGCCAGCTCTCTCACAGCCACCTCGGATGTCACAATGGCAGCCAGCTCTCTTACATCCACCTTTGATGGCACAATGGCAGCCAGCTCTCTCACAGCCACCTTTGATGTCACAATGGCAGCCAGCTCTCTCACAGCCACCTTTGATGTCACAATGGCAGCCAGCTCTCTCACAGCCACCTCGGATGTCACAATGGCAGCCAGCTCTCTCACAGCCACCTTTGATGTCACAATGGCAGCCAGCTCTCTCACAGCCACCTTTGATGTCACAATGGCAGCCAGCTCTCTCACAGCCACCTCGGATGTCACAATGGCAGCCAGCTCTCTCACAGCCACCTTTGATGTCACAATGGCAGCCAGCTCTCTCACAGCCACCTTTGATGTCACAATGGCAGCCAGCTCTCTCACAGCCACCTTTGATGTCACAATGGCAGCCAGCTCTCTCACCGCCCTCGCCGAGAAGACAAACTTGAACTGGCGACAACACTGACGGGTAGAATCAACCCGTTACCACGAACTAACTGAGGCTTGCCATAAAAAGTACACAAAATACATCGGCTGAGACCGGCGACATAAGAGCGAGAATAAGTGTATGTGGGAGCATTTTCAGGTGGCACCATTTCTCCAGAAGAGAGCCGTTGACTAACATTTGGAGTTGGAGGTGGAAGGGTGCGTCCGAATGTCCCTGGCTGAGGTGACTTTTGTACTCAGAGGGTCACCTTCAACCACAAATTTCAAGGGCTGGAGGTGCAATTGAAATTCCTGTGGGGGCGCATCTCCGGTCAGAGGGTTGCCTCTCTCCAGTCAGAGGGTTGCCTCTCTCCAGTCAGAGGGTCGCCTTTCTCCAGTCAGAGGGTTGCCTCTCTCCAGTTAGAGGGTCGCCTCTCCAGTCAGAGGGTCGCTTCTCCAGTCAGAGGGTTGCCTTTCTCCAGTCAGAGGGTCACCTTTCTCCAGTCCGAAGGTCGCCTCTCCAGTCAGAGGGTCGCCTTCCTCCAGTCAGAGGGTCGCCTCTCCAGTTAGAGGGTCGCCTCTCTCCAGTTAGAGGGTCGCCTCTTCAGTTAGAGGGGGCGCTGCGAAAAGTGACCGGGGGAGGTCTAGCTCCCAATCTCGTTCGCTACCTACACCCTAAATTAGGCCGAATGACGTAAACTATCCCTTAGGCAAACATTTCAGCAAAATTATTAAACGTAGCTCCGGTCGGACATCAGAGATTCTCACCTCCATACCAGCTGTGCGAGTAAACTAGCCGAGCGAATGGCTGTCGCAGCGCGGAGAGGGAGAGGTGTAATTTGATCCTTTCTGCTCAATGCCTTTCTGAGGATAACTCTTAAGTGGTGTATGCTATCGCTTTCATGTTTAGCTTCTGATAATTGATGAACACACATTGTGTGAACAAACTTAGTTACAGTTTATTTGAACATCAGAGCTAGGGTGGGCTACAACTAGATCACGACCTCGTCTTAATCCAATACTTTGATGTGCATTCAAACATTTTTTGTTTGTTTAGAAAGAACCGTACTATCCAAAGTGTAAGATAGGTGTTTAGTGAAATGATCAGAGACGAACTTTAAAAATGACCTGGATCGCATCCCTAAGTGAAGTAAAATATTAAACTATAGAAATGTTCGCCGGGCTTTATCTAGCTAATCATTAAAAAAGAAAACTAGAAATATAACTAGCATTAAGTTATCACATCTATGGAGGCGTTTTCAAGTTGCCATCGGGTCATGTCGATGAGCTTTGACCTGAACCGGCTCGATAGTATATAAAGTCCAAGAATTCAAGATGAAAACACATTGGCACGGAGTCACGAAAATTTTACACGCCGAGGTCATTTCCGATGCGAAAATGGCCCAGAAATTCGGTTCAAGTTATTGTATTTTTTTCTTCAAGTAATGGTCAAGCTTCGTCTTTGAATTCCAAAGAGGTTGGTGAAAAATATCCTCACTTTGTCATTGGGGAACTATTTATCTTGTTGTATGTATCATCCACTTCGAATATTGCCACCATCATCATTTCATTTTATATTTCCAAGCATTTGACCTTGACGAACGTGGTAACCTTGACCTTTGCATCTGCCACTTATGTTAAACTATGTCTTCAACTTGCCCGTCATCAATGCTAAAGCGTGAAATCGCATTTGGCTTACGACCAGGGTCAGAAATATATTTTGCAGAACGGTGACTGCTCCCCGACATGGACATGATTCACGTGCCCTGGAAGGTCAACCGGAACAGAAAGGGAAAACAGGGGCAAAAACATCCTTAAAGCTTATGATTGTAGCGACATCATGCTGTGCATCGCATCTCTCCATCTGGGGTAAGAACAATAGCTAGTTTGGTGGTGCTAATTGACAATTCCCGTCCCACTACAGAGGGCAAAACCTACCCCACACGACTACGGCTCTTTCTGGGACACAATATTTTGTTGTATGCTTCCCAATGCGGCTTCTAACGTCTATGCCCAAGATAAGACAATCTCATTCGGCTGGTGCGTGATATTAAATTTCGCCAATGCAGGAAACACAAACACAACAGCAACTTAGAGAACTGCCGCATTCGACCGAGTTCGCAAGTGCGCGCTCACACACAGACCCCACAAGCCGCCAGGATTAAGTGGTGAATACTTGACATATTTCATCCTCAATTTTTTTTTCGAGGAAATCTTTCAAGGTCAGATGCGACAGCGTCACCTCCAACACCACATCTGAGGATCAAGGCCTATTGCATGGCAACGAGCTCATCACGACTACCGATGTGCTTGCCGACCGCGCCGGCAAACCAATTCACTTGTACTTCTTGCGCACCACGTAGCCGGTGGAACAACTACACGATGCTTCCGAAAAGCTGCACACATAATTTAAAAAAGCGCGAGATAACATTGCAAAGTGGTGCAAAACGTACGGTTCAATCTGCCCGCAGTAAAATCAGCCACAACCGCATATAGCCGTCTGCGTCACACACCCACAAACTCGCTTCGCATCGATAGCACTGCCATCAGACAAGCTAAAAGTTTCAAGTTCAATTTCAGTAGTTCAATTGGATGAAACGCTTAGATTCATTACACATACCACTTCTCGGTGGCGGATCTATAGAAAGGGACAATTGAGGACATTAGATATGTGGCGCCCATCCAGGACGTTCGAGTGTTCCCCTCCCCCTGATCAAAGAGGCTTTCTATCGATAACGCACTCAGAATAGAAAGGGCCCCTTCTCAAGAGAAGTGTAGTCTCTCCATTACATGTGCCCCTTCTCGATCAACATTCTTGGATCCGCTCCTATCACGGACATCACAGAGATGGGCGAAGCACATCAACCACCTCTGTGTTCAAACAGGCACACATTGATGCGGTGACAGGGGAGTACTGTTGCTGCTTCTTCACCAACAGGGTAGTAGAACACTGGAACCAGCTGCCAGAAAACATTGTTAGTAGCAGCACATTGAACATCTTTAAAAACAGCATAGCCAATCATAAGAATAGAGGGCTTGCTTTTCGGTATTAAAGGGAGGGCTGATTGACAGATTTTGTGGGTGACTGGTTCAGTGTACAGAGTGCAAGCAAGAAGGGCCCTTGTGGTTCATAGTTGCACTAATATTTTATGTCTTTATGTATTTATGCTTCACAAAGCAATAGTTCCGAATCACCCTTGAATACAGCAGCATTATCTCCAATACCACTTTGTCGGCAATGACCGAACATTTGGCAGTTATTCAAAGCAGTTGTAGCAAAGCATCCATGGGAGTCCTCGGCAGAGCAGCCACAGGAGTGATCAGAAGTGCAGCCACACGGGTTCTTGGCAGAGCAGCCACAGGAAACATCAGCAGCGCACTTATATTTGGCCCAACAGTGCAGGAGCAGACATTTCTTTCCTCCGACTTAGGAGGATGCAATAGGTGCTAGCTATCACGTCACAATACACTCGATTGAACATCGCCCGGTACAGCTCTGTTTTTGTTCTGACGGATTCGACAAGGGCTGAGTTGATCGCAAACTGAATCAATGTATCATGTAAGATGTCACGGCTCTTTTAGATTTAAGCTTCCCCATGATAACCACGGTAGCTTGATCGTGAACTGCCCTTCTGGACCTACACTCAACCAACGGTCGGGTGGCTGCTCTCGGCCAGGAAGCCAGTCACCGCCTCAGTAGCTGACTCTGTCCACCTTCATTGAGCGTGCTACCAACAACAACACCCACACAACTTTGATTAAGTCAATCCTCAAACTTTCCAGGCATCCACTGGAAAAGGTGCACCTTTTCCGCTGGAGCAGTGGCCATACTGACGCTTGCGCTATCATTATTCCAGAGGCGCAAAAAGACACGCACAGGGATCTGTTCAGGTGCATAGCCTATCCTCCAGGCATGCTGCTCTCGAAACTATTCGCCGGGTGCTCTGCATTCAGAAGATGAATTGCATCTTCTGGGATGTTCATTGTGGGAACATTGTTTCCGTTCTCACTTTGGGGACACCATTCTGCATCTTTTTAGTTGAACACTATTTTGCAGCGCTGAATCTGCATGGACAGCGTGTTGTGGTGCTAGGCAATTGGGGGCACTCAAGTTCATCAGAATCGTTGCCGCAAGCGTCCTCAGGAATCACTCGCTACAAAACTAACCAATGACGATCAATTGATAACGCTAGTCATATCGACAACCAATGGAAACAACCGAGGTAACTCACATACCTCTGCGATTGGTCGATCCGTGTTCAGCATCCGCACGCAACTCTATGCAGGGCAATTAGTTCTCTCCAGTACCAATTAGGCCCACGCAGCGACCAATTAGATGCCAGCAGCAGATGCAGCCCAGGATATAGAAGGAATTCTGCCCTTCGCTATGGCAGTAAAGGTTACTAACGTATTGCTTGTGTGTGATATACGACCATTAGTGTTTCGAAAATTAAACATTGCTCTATGTGGAGGGGAGGTGGCAAGTTATTCCTCTGCTTTCAGGATCTGGCTGGAAAACGAAAAGCCCAAGTTGGTAAGACGTGCCAAAGCTGAGTTTGCATCAATTTTACATCTCTCAGCACTTCGTGTACGTATGAAGTGCTCAGGTAGGATTTCAACATTACAGACGTGTCAGAAATGCTGAGCCACATGACGGTGAACGTGGTCTCGAAGGTCTGCATCGCGAAATCGGTCACATATGGCGATGTCCAGAATAGTACTGAATATTTTACCACCGATGGACCTGGCACTGGCTGCACGACCATACATTCAATATTGAAAAGCTAAACATTGTCAGGAAGTCAGCTTAACACTGACACATTTGGCTTTCTCGCGGCCTCGACCTTCAATTCCACACTTTCCAAATGCTAACAAGAATGCCTCCATTCGCATTGAGAGGCACTTGTAGGGAAAAGGTAATGCAATTGTTCCTAAGTACCAAGAATGGACTGTGGGTATGGGTCCGAGCCTGCACGATTGTGAGCGTGCCAGAGCATACAAAGTGAGCGTCTACCTCGTCCCGAAACATGCTTGTTCCGTTGGAACAAACGGACTGGACTAGGCTCGTCACGTAGCGACACCGATGCGAACACATCTTCACTGGTGGATCCGGACCCCAGGCTTGAATAGGAAAACCTGCCGGAGATGGTCAAAACAGCGACAGCAAATGCCCAGTGCTTTCTTCAGACTTTGGAAAGCTCTACAAACCAGATTACGTCACCCATAAGAACATCCACATTCGACCAAATCAGGAGCGTAGGATCGCAAGATCAATTTGGGGGCTCAGCCCTGGGTCAATCAACCTAAGGTAGCTCGAAATACAAATTTATCCACGATTTAGATCATTATATTTTGCAATCTTGAAAAGCAGACCATAATTTCATAAATACTATTTTCCTTCTCCAAGTTTTTAATATTCCCACCTAGCCTATCGAGAAGCATCATCATCAGGCTAATCGAAAAACTACTACAAAATATGGAGAATCCACTTTGTGCCGAAACGACTTCTTCTCCTTTCGCTTCACGTTGTGCCTAAGTTCATCATCGTTTATATATTTCTTAATGTTGCCTTAAATTTCCGTTGAACAAAACGGATTAAGAACAGTACGAAAAGAAACAACATGCAGCTACCATAGCAAACTCCACATTGCGACCGGTGCCAAATGACCAGTGTGATTATCGATTTGAGAAAACTTAAAATATGATTGGTTGTACTGTTTCGGTTTACTAAAGATAACAGTCACCAGCAATAATACAGAATACTTAGAAGAACGGCGAGAATATCGTCACCATTCATACATTTTGGGCACTCTTACACCTACCTAGGTTTAACAAGAATAGTATGATGTATTCGACATTTGTGCAGCATTGCCAGTATTTTTCATGGGGTTGACTTCTAAAGTTGGAGGAGTGGGCGGGCTGCCAAATTGGGGGAGTAGGCTAAGCTGCAAGTTGGGGAAAGGGTTGGAACTCGTCCAACTGAATAGGATCCTGCACGCTTGAACTAAGCTCATCTTCATAAAATGTTGTAGCTCTTCGATAAGTGCTTGAACTTTGCCGGCTTTGGGGACCATGGCCGAAAGGTGATTTATTTAGATCTCCTAATAGTGTACAGTTTGCGAAGGAATATGTGCAAGCAGCTTGCACATATCCCAACTTCTAGCTGATTTGAAAGAAGTGGCGACTGGCAATATGAAACGAGTGGCACATTCGGTAGCACAAAATAATAATAATTGTATTCATTTTTCACCAAGGTGATCACTCACGCCAACATGTACTAAAATATAGCCAGTGTCAACCAGTACCAATATGTTGGAGTACCGTACAAATTCCTGGGTAATTTGGCTGTGAACGCAAAATTGTTGTTGTTGTTAGAGAACGCATGTCGCGTCGCTTGACATCGCGTCTCCTGGCGCCAGTGTCGGTCCTTCACGGGCTGGGCAGGCGGCTCGGCACCGTTATCAGCTCGAGTCGCCTACACCAGTGTCGGTCCTTCACGGGCCGGGCAGGCGGCTCGTCATCGTTATCAGCTCGAGTCGCCTGTACCAGTGTCGGTCCTTCACGGGCCCGGCAGGCGGCTCGGTACCGTTATCAGCTCGAGTCGCCTATACCAGTGTCGGTCCTTCACGGGCCCGGCAGGCGGCTCGTCACCGTTATCAGCTCGAGTCGCCTGTACCAGTGTCGGTCCTTCACGGGCCGGGCAGGCGGCTCGTCACCGTTATCAGCTCGAGTCGCCTGTACCAGTGTCGGTCCTTCACGGGCCGGGCAGGCGTCTCGGTACCGTTATCAGCTCGAGTCGCCTACACCAGTGTCGGTCCTTCACGGGCCGGGCAGGCGGCTCGTCATCGTTATCAGCTCGAGTCGCCTGTACCAGTGTCGGTCCTTCACGGGCCGGGCAGGCGTCTCGGTACCGTTATCAGCTCGAGTCGCCTGTACCAGTGTCGGTCCTTCACGGGCCGGGCAGGCGGCTCGTCACCGTTATCAGCTCGAGTCGCCTGTACCAGTGTCGGTCCTTTACGGGCTGGGCAGGCGGCTCGTCACCGTTATCAGCTCGAGTCGCCTACACCAGTGTCGGTCCTTCACGGGCCGGGCAGGCGTCTCGGTACCGTTATCAGCTCGAGTCGCCTGTACCAGTGTCGGTCCTTCACAGGCCGGGCAGGCGGCTCGTCACCGTTATCAGCTTGAGTCGCCTACACCAGTGTCGGTCCTTCACGGGCCGGGCAGGCGTCTCGGCACCGTTATCAGCTCGAGTCGCCTACACCAGTGTCGGTCCTTCACGGGCCGGGCAGGCGTCTCGGCACCGTTATCAGCTCGAGTCGCCTGTACCAGTGTCGGTCCTTCACGGACCGGGCAGGCGGCTCGTCACCGTTATCAGCTCGAGTCGCCTACACCAGTGTCGGTCCTTCACGGGCCGGGCAGGCGGCTCGGCACCGTTATCAGCTCGAGTCGCCTGTACCAGTGTCGGTCCTTCACGGACCGGGCAGGCGGCTCGTCACCGTTATCAGCTCGAGTCGCCTACACCAGTGTCGGTCCTTCACGGGCCCGGCAGGCGGCTCGGCACCGTTATCAGCTCCAGTCGCTCGACGAGTGTCGGGACAGCGCCTTGATCTTCGCCGCACCGGAATTGGTTGCATATTCCGCCACTGACCGAGGGCAATGTCTGAAGTCCGGCGACCAGCAAATTCAGGTGCTTTCCCCCAGTGTCTCGGCTTAATAGGATGGCAAAAAGACGATGCATGTCAGTGAAGGGCATTCAGGGTATTCTGAAACAAAGCGGTGCTACCGGAGGCAGTACGATCGGGATGAAGTTGGCGGCTTGAACGGTTTGGTGTCCGAGAGTGACGAAGGTTTCGAGATCAAAAGATGTCCGCTGCAGCTGCTGCTGTTGTTGCTGCTGCTACTGTTGTCAGTGCCGTCATTGCTGCTGCATCACTTGCTGGCACAATACCTCTTGCCCAACAGCAAACGCAACCGAACAGCACCCAGTTGGCGCGCAATATCGACGCCACGCTGGACGAAAATAGGTGCCCCCAGCCGCCCCAGCCGCCGTACAAGTTCATCGAGTCGACAAATTAGACATCCGCGACATCTGAGTGAGTGAATATAGTTGCGAACATAATGAGAGCGGGAGTATTTAACGTTGCATCTATTTACAATGAAAACAAATAAGAAGGTGGAAAGATCACATAGTGGCATTCAGGTGATGTCTAACGGGCTATTTCCAACTGCTTGGAAATGCTCAAATACCTTAGAAAGACAAGCTCTTCGGCAGACAGAATGCGCACAGCCTCTCGCCAGCCTTGATAGAATGCGTCCGAAAACCCGCTGCTGTCAGTGAGCACCGGCCAGGTCCCCCGGGAAGTGAGCTCGGCCAACTTCGGACGGGAACTACTGCACCACTGGGTAACAGCGCACGTTCAAGCACGCGGTCTCCAAGAGTGTGGAAGAGGGAACCTTTTCGGGCTGAGGAAACTGCCCAGGGCAGAGGAGGACGATGAGGTGTCCGGATTCAGTGCCGGTGCGTTCCCGCTCCGAAGTACGAGGCGCCTTCGTTGTACGGACTGCGCAGACTCCCTGCCAGAATAAGGTTTTAATGGGTCGAAGGACAGGCTCCATTAACTCCAAATGACTCCATTTGTTCCTGTTGATTGTGTCCCTGCTCAAATTTTGCATTAAAAACAAAAATAAGTTGCAATGCATTCATCCGATTCACATTTTCCGCCCCGAGATCGACCGAGTTGCAATCGAAACCTCAGGAGAATAAGCGCCCCCGAAGACCCAGAAGTACGATTACTTTTCGCGCCTTCATGCAGACAGGCTAAGCATAATTACAAAATGCCAAAAGTGACCTCATGCGGCTCGCCAGGTCAAGCTGATAATTAACCTGGATTATCTTTGGTACATAACATTACCCTTACTTGCTATTCTTGAAAAGTCAGAGTGTATGTAATAGCCACTTATATCATCTAACTGCGGTGGACGTTGCAAGACAATATGGGGTCAAGTCACTGGGAAATGATCCGAAACATCTCGCTAGTATGCTTAGCGGACGTTTTGAAGAGTAAATTTAGACGGCCACGAAGTAAAAATGACTAAACCAGAGTCGACATGACACTTTTACTTGTTAGTTTGGAAGGGTCGGGTGTTCAATTACTCTCCCAATATTTAGAGACATTAGAAAGTCAGCCGCACTCTGGGGCCAAGCCGCACCATATTGTCATCTATTGCACAGCGACATCTATTCAATGTGTGGTGGTCTACGTCTACCGGTTATTTGGTTGATTTTGGGTGGGGGAGGATTATTAAAATTATCAAAGCTTTTCCTTGCTTGTCTCCAATTGGGTGTAAAGTGAAGCAGCTACAAGAACGCTTTGCATTTCATACCCAATTCGGATAGTGGATATATATATATATATATATATATATATATATATATATATATAAATGTATACATTATTTTTTTTTTTTTGGGTTATGACGAGAACTTCTGTATATTTCAAGAGCGCCTTGCCCAGCTTAGAAAAATCAAGGTGGGTAGCTGCGCAATGTGTCAATTAGTAGCAAAGTTGCATGTTGTGTGAAGCTTCAACACTGAATGGTTCTCATGTGGAATGTCACGTGATGCTTCACCAATGAATGCTTCTCATGTGCCACGTCACGCGATGCTTCACCATGAAGCAGGGAAACCTGTGAGAAGTGTCCTATAGGTTACCGACAGCAAAACCGATCGCGTGTCAGCGATCATATATCGATACCGAGGCGGGCTAACGGTCTTGAACACAGCTTCCAATTTGCAAGATGCTCGACGATGTGCCGGAGTGCCCCCTCCCCCCTGTATGACAATATTGTCTCCGTGGGAGGCGCCAGAGAGGAGATTGTGTCAGGTGTAGAGACAGCACCGCGTCTCCCTAGTTTGCTGTGAAATTTGGAGCACCTAATGGACATAGTCGATTTTGGTTCTGTGTCGAACCGATTCTGTGCCGCAAAAAGCGAGCTTGGCAGCTGTTGATGCTTGCCTGGCAAGCAATTGACAATTGAAATCAACCAAAATATCTGCAGCGTTGGAATAGTGTGATATACTTTTGGTTAATTGGCCCCTTGATGGGTGATTTGGCGTCCATATATATATTTCGTTTGGCACTCGGACCTATGGAGTTGCACTTCTCCAATATTGGGAAGACTCGCATCTAACGCACTTGGCATTCCACTCACAAATGGTCTCCCGAAACGTCACCGGTGTCCTCAGCCAATGCAGCAGACGGTATGGTTGAACACCAACGATGAGGTTGCATACTAGATAATCGATGAGGGTGTTACATGCCTTCCTTCGTCCATGCATGCCACCAACACCACCAACATGTGCATGCCACGAACACGAAGAACAGCTGGCAGAGACTGATGCTGCCAGCTGCCCCGTCCAACATCTTTAGCCAGCTGACTATTTTTGACGCCACCCTCAGTCAGGTCGCCACGTTCAATGGCAACATGATTGTTTCAACTTGGAAATTTCATCACGCCCTTCCAACGAACTTTGATTGCGCCGAACGCTGTCGTGTGCGAGCGTCCTCTGAGCGTTATAAATATCCGTTCCGAAGCCAGCGGCACCAATCTGCGGGTCCGCTCCTCTCCAGGACAACTTCCTCGGCAGCTGGCCGCGTCCGGGCCCAGAGTTTTGATGACGTCATCTCGGCTTGCCGACGTCACAGCTGGAGCAACGGAAGCGCTCCGGAGACGCCATCTGCCAATGAACGTCAGAGATAATGTTGGGCACGCAGCCATAAAAATATTTAATAGGGGCCGAACCGGGGTCGAAAATCTTGATAGAAGGGGAGGGAGCGTACGTCTAGAATGGTGCCAACGGTTAGAACAAAAATCGAGATGGGATTCTGACACCCAAATCCTCTCTGAAGAGCTCGTCTGATGTTTTTTAATTTGAAAAAAGTAAGATGAGTAAGACTAAAATGTCTTCGATAATTGAACGTTTATAAAAGTAAAGTTAGGAGGATATTCAACGATGGCATTGACACAAAATCTCGCACTTCAAGGACCGTCCTTTCAGTGCAATAATATCAAAACAGAGTCAAGTCATGTTTGAAGTAGAATTGATTTTCTTTCTGCGCAGCGGATCATCAGACCTACGCTAAATTTTGCGTACAAATCGTTCACCTGCGGAGCAGCACAGAACAGCCTGGGCGCGATGAAGAACTCTGATGGCGAAGGGGATATTTTCTAAGAGGAACGACTTCGATTGAAAAATTCGTTGAGTGACGAGCAGGGATGGATGCGCTCCAGCATATTGCAGGGGAGCATGCTCGTCTCAAGGAAGCGCATCTTCGTCTAAAAGGAGCGATTTTGGATGAAAATCCGTTCCACGGGGAGGGGAGAGGCTCTTCTATCCGCCTCAGAGGCCGTCTGATCATCTCAGATGTGTCAGGTCGGTCACCTTCGCCCACTCTATCGAACACGCTATGTCTCGCTGTGCTGAAACCTCAGACACACAATGTCCAAGATAGTGGTGTAAGGCTATGGGGAAATGCAATGTCAGAGCAAATTTCCGCTCACATGGACATACTCGATTTTTGCTGTTTTCTTCAATCAATGTCCACCTGAAACACTCCACCAACATCAATAGCTCGCTCAGCCAGGGTAACAAAGATGCCATAAAGGTCATGTCTATATATATATATATGTATACACACATATGCATATACATACACATATATACATATATATATATACATATATATTTATATATATGTATATATATACACATATGTATACATATATTTATATATAACTTCAATATCCCGTGATGTTCTGTAGATTTAAATGCATTTTTTTATCAAAATACTGTTCTAAATCGATCCGCAATCATTAGGTAATAACATCCGATAATATTTGGACATTCGATCATTCTCATGGAATTGCCCACCAAGCAGTCTACGGTCCAGTCTTTGTATTCGGGATCATGGAACCACATCGACTGCTACACTGGTTACAAGGAAACCGCCTGCATCCTTGGATGGATGCACCCACACAGAAACCAAACGCTTCTGAAGCATGCATTCACGAACATATAAATTGTCCATCTTGGAGCTCAGTGATCGTGTTAACACTTGGAAATATAAACATACATAACGTGCGAGCCTTTACAAACCATCATGCATCACAATTGGTATGACCTGCATGGATTTTACCTGAACGGATCTGCTAACTAACACGTTGTCAAGGCAGACTGAATTTCGATGAAACTCATGGAGCTTAGTTTGTTTTTCTACCTCAAATATATTTTTGGTACCATCTCGTAGAAGCTGCAGATGCCCACCGACTCCGTCCATGTGACCTTTCACTGATTTACTGGTCGACTGTAAATCTGAGCAAAATCTGGTGCCATTAGATTGCAGCACGCACGATGCTGATTTATGTCCTTCATCGGTATGTGTCCCACGAGCTTTTAACTTCACTGAGGTCAAAAGAGAGATTAGAACGGCTACCGCCCACCCATATGGGAAGGATGACAAAGTGCTCTGGCAGACGACCGTTGGTGATCGATCTTTGGTAGACGACCGATCAGGAAAGCAAGTCGGTGACATCACGCGAACTTCCATGGTCTCTGTGGCAAAGTTGTGCAGATCAATATGCCTGAAGATGCGCCATCCGAAAGCACTCGTCGAGTAGGGCCAGAAACCACCCTGAAATTTTCCCCTCAAAACGTGACGTCACTAGGAGGGTTTATGGGGTCACGATTGACGTCATGTTTTGGGTTCCGGGGAATTCATTTTGAGGAAGATTTTAAAAGCAAAATATACGCTTAGAATATACTTTGTAAATAAGAAACCTGGGATACATTTCAAGTAATCCCTTCGCTCACTCCTAGCCTTGGAATTGGTCGGGTGAAGCTCAGTTTGTACATAGCTCTGTCAACGTTGCGCCAACGAGCTGCTCTAACTTGGCCAGGTAGCTCTCAGTCAGAGCCTCCGGCTGCATGATCCGCTGCAGCAAACCCGACTCGGGCTGACTCACACGAGCTGTAGCCACCTGACTTGAGGCTGACACACACGAGCTGTAGCCACCCGACTTGAGGCTAACTCACGCGAGCTGTAGCCGCCCGACTCGGGCTGACTCACGCGAAGTGCAGCGAGCTATAGCCACCCAACTCGGGGCTGTCTCACACGAGCTGTAGCCACCTGACTTGAGGCTGACACACACGAGCTGTAGCCACCCGACTTGAGGCTAACTCACGCGAGCTGTAGCCGCCCGACTCGGGCTGACTCACGCGAAGTGCAGCGAGCTATAGCCACCCAACTCGGGGCTGTCTCACACGAGCTGTAGCCACCCGACTCGGACGTGATCCAGATGCCGCCTATTCGCGAACTTGCTGAGACGTGACTGCGTGGCATCCCAGGACTGGACTGCGGCGATGTGGAAAACAGAGTTCTGCCCAGCCCCCGTCGTGTCTCCCCTTCATGCCAGTGAAGTTCGGGGCTCTGGGTGCAGGGTGTGGTGTGCGGGGTGCGGTGTGCGGAGGTGTGGGGTATCGGATGCTAGGCACGGGGTTTAAGATGCGGAGTGCGGGTTGCGGGTTACGGGGTAAGGGATGCTGAGTACGGGGTTTAAGATACGGAGTGCTGAGTGCGGGGTGCGGTGTACTGGGTGTAAGGTACGGGGTACTGGGTGCAGGGTGCGGGGCACGGGATGCGGGATACGGGGTATGGGGTGCAAGGCGCAGGGTTCTGGGCACGGCATCAGCTGACAGACGACAAGCCTGACTTACTTCGTGGTTGCCCGGGCAGCGGCACCGTGAAGTGACGTGCGCGTCATAACTCCCGCGACTGTTTATTGGCAGACTGGCTGGTATGTGAAGCAATTTCTGTTACAAATCTGGCATAAAGACATAAAGTAAAGATTAGTGCAACTATAGGGCTTCTTGGTTGCAATCTGTCCTGAACCAGTTGCAACTGTCATTACTCCCTGTAATACTGAAAAGCAAGCAGACAAGCAGACAATAGCAAGCCTCTCTGTGAATACCAGTGAGGACCAAGAAAGAAATAAGTGGACTATTGAAAGAAACTCGAAAGAAAAGAGAAGAAAAAAGAAAGTGGACTAACCTCGCATACATTGGTTCTAGTATGCTTAGTGAGAGAGCCGTAATGTTTAGCCAGGTTGAGCAAGACGACGATGGAACGACGAATTTCCACAGAGTGCCTCACCTGATTCAACAATCAAGGCGAAAGAAAACTAACCAAATTATCAACGTACAAAAACATCAAAGTGCACCAGGACATCTTAAGGTCCCTGACGATCCTATGCGTCACTCATAATTTCGCCAGCGCAGCAGCAATGTCTGCCCCAAGCCCGCTTCATTCCTCCTGGCGCCTCCCTCCGGGCGGAGGATTCCACTGCCAACCCCCACACAACGTGACGTCGCAGACATGTCTCCAGGGGCGACACGCGACTGCAGTCAGCTGGCCTTTGCACGGCTGGCCGCGGCCCCGTTCGGGCATCAGGTCACGACCCCGTGACCCGGGGCCCACCGGGACAACGGTCGGCAGACAATGCGATAATTGGACAGTTAAACATGCCATCTTTGAAGCCTAAATTACCCGGTCTTCGTCGTGCCGTGACTGCCTTGTATGACTGTGGCACCACTACATCTGAAGCCTGGCTTACATGGAATGTTCCTATGCGACTGCCAGAAATCGACGGATATCAAATGTACGAGCGTGCCCAATCCCGCACCAGTCGCCTCCAAAACGGCTGTCGACGTCCCTCGCCCTCTTGACTCGTGACAACTTCAAAGTTAATGTACTCCAGACGCCAGGATATGGATTGGTTCTTTACAATCTGAAATATCATGGGTTTGGATTCATGTTTCCGAAAGCGCCGACATATGCTATTCTGCTGCGAATGTCGACACAAGACCAACATTAAACCACAACTGACAGCTGATCTCAACAACCTTGAATATCAGATGGAACACATTGTTCCTGCATATGATTATCATTTGCATTATATATGCATGTATATATATATATATATATATATATATATATATATATATATATATATATATATATATATATATATATATCTTAAAGCTTTGTTATCTCTGGTGGCAATCTTAACTGATGCAACAATGCTTGACTCCTCAACGCAGCCTTGCATCAAATCGAAACAGTTTTATAACAGGCATAACCTATAGGTTAGCAATTCCACCAATGCCACTTATAAATATAATAATTCAATGTCACAAGCGGTTATTTGTAGCGATGAGTCCACCCTGCCTTGCGCAGTAGGGAGGTGATGCTATGGTTCACATTATTTTCCCAGATATCGGCTGAGGACAAGCTAGAAACTATGACTGGTTGGGAGATAGAACAGCGGGCTATTTATTTATGATTACATTTTGTAATCGCATCCACTTGCATGACTTGAATGGCTTGCTGCTGCAGACAGTCTGGGGGCGTTCCTGTCAACCTAAATCGAGCAACAAATGGAGTCAATTTAGCGAATTAAATCCAACAATGGAGCAATCTAAGGAATAATACAACGAACCCATGCCAACAAATTAGCAATATAATAATTAAACGAATTAAAAACTTAGATATATGCAGCACCGGTGAAAAAGGCAGACACAACAATTGCTAATTTACGCACTGAATCAGCTAGAAATTCCCTCTCGGTGAAGCGATGACGCGAAACAGTGGCTAATGTTACCAATCGTGACAACTGTAAAATCTTTGGTTGACTGCAATGCAGCGTGCTTGTTGGGCGCACGTGGGGTGGTGCTCAGCCTGGGCCTCTAGACCCGAACTACGGCGCCCATTAGCGAAATTGACAGCACAAGCGTTGCAAAATCCTGGCTACGCTTAATGCGCATCTCGATGCGATGGACCAATATTTTGTTGAGGTTTATGTACGCATTACGTTTGGTGCACGCCACATGGGGCACGATGGACGAGGAATATGTACAAGTACCACTTGAGGTGATGCAATCACTAACCATAGGACACCCGCATAGGGCACGATATAACAGTTCGAGTAGTACCAGCACCAGTTGAGGTGATGTAATCACAATGTCTGGCGCATGCCACATATGACACGACGAACAGTCTGCTTCTAAATTATGTTCTGAGGGAGGGCCAGATTAGATAAGATTAGGGAATGTTCAAGGGGAGCGCAGGATAAGATGATTAGAAAGGCCAACAGACACATTTAAAGGCCACCGAGTCTGTTGCCAGGGCCTTAAGAGCGTCTCAGAGCCCTTACTGTTTACAGTCCCGCAGGAACTTCTGTGGACCCTTACGAACGTCAACGGGCATTTACAGACGTTTGCAAAACCTCGAGAATGCCTGCGGGCCCTCACAAACGTCCGAGCGCCCTTACGAACGTCTTCTGGTTCGTACCAATTTCTAATGATCCTTACGAACGTCTGTGGACTATTTCTGACGGCAAATGGCCTTTTCGAACGTTACGTACCCTCCAAACGCATACGGGCCATTGCGAGGATCTGCAGTTCCTGCGAATGAGTGTGTCCTGCAGTTCCTGCGAATTCGAAAGTCTGTAGGCGCTTACAGGCGATTGCTTACCCCTTATCTATAAATGAATCGACGCTTTTTCCGAATGTTTTGGCATCCTAAATATAGATGTATGCTTGTACTGTCTGCACTCCTGGTTAATAGCAGTGCCGTGTCTAATTTAGGTGACAATTTCAGGAGGATGTGGATCTGACGGTTGGGCCTCCTGGTGAGGATTATAAACATTAAGCAAATAAAAACTTTTTTTTCCCAAGGGGAACCAGTCACTGTCCCGAAATACATTGGCGGAAATCAAAGGAATATACATGTTGGGGGTAGTCAGGGTCCTCTTCCAAATCCGACCCCTCCTTGGACAATTCATGGCTAATTCTCTTCTCTGTCTACAATGACGGATAGTGAATGACATAATGATAATAGAAATAACAACAATAATAATAATAATGATAATAATACTATTAATATTAATAATATTAATACTAATAATAAGACACAAAAATAGCATCGCTCCCAAATACAGTCAACGTTTTCAAGTGCTCGCAGACATTCATTTGGGCGCGTAGGTATCTGAAAGGGCCGATAGACGTTCGTAGGAGCCCGTAGAGGTTCATGAGTGTTCGTGGATATTCATTGGAACTCGTAGACGTTTGTGAGATCCCGTAGCTCGTTGCCGTCCGTAATCGTTTGTAAGGGCTCGTTGACGTCCATAATCCGCAGGGTCGTTTCAGTCAGATTCGCACGCCCCATCTCGGAGGGAGGGGGAGTCATTACAAGCCCCTTCTAATCTGCAAGCTAAGCATCGCATGAAAACTGAAGATGCGCCACCCGAAAGCACTCGTCGAGTAGGGCCAGGAACCACCCTGAAATTTTCCCCTGAAAACGTAACGTCACTAGGACAGTTTATGGGGTCACGATTGACGTCATATTTTTGGTTCCGGGGAATTCATTTTGGGGAAGATTTTAAAAGCAAAATGTAATCTGAATTATAAAAGGAAAGCGAAATGAACCATGATGCATACTTATTTGCAAAATTTGAGCTCTTCATTTGTTGAGTTTGCATTTTGCATTTGGTAGAGGCCATTGAGAAACGCTGCTTTAAGTAAACTTAGCCCCATACAAATTGCTTATATGAGCCAGAATCTTCGATTTCGTCCCCAAGAGGCAATAATATATGCAAAATAGCATGTCATAAGTCATGCGTATGCAAAAAAAAAATGTATATAATAACCTATGCAAAACAAATGTCATGAAAAACGCAAAAGTTCACAAATTCCACTGGTGCGTTTCGATGCGTCCCTTTTGATAAGTAAACGAAAATGTTTCATTAAAATATTTTGATCCGTGAAAGCGTTACGAATTGTTAATTTTTAGGTGTCCTAACTTGGTCTTGATTAACTCTGTGATCGTGGATGACTTGGGCTTGAAAAGTTTCGCACAACTTATCAAATTGATGTAGAAAAACTAGACAAGATGTGGTGCACTTCCACGCGCCATTTTTCACTATCGTCGGAAAACCTTAGGGGGACCCCTCCCCCGTGACGATGCGGGCTAAGGACTCGACAACAGCCTCGGTTGCCATACAAAGTGATGTTGGCCTTTCTATCTCCGCCATGGTGCTACCATAGATGACTACGTACATGCTCGCAGACATTCTCAGACAACAGCCTTGGAATAACAAGGGAAGGATTTATTGGCATCATAAACATTTCCTCTCTTTTTTTGCGTTGCCGAAATTCCAAATCCATACTGATCAGTTGTTCCTTGTCGACAAGAGACCACCATATCCCTTCCTCATTCAACAGCCAATATTGTGTAACCGACCGTGGGATGCAAGACAGGACGAGTATAGACTAGCCCTCTCTTCCTTCATGGCTGTAGGGAAAATTGCCATGCGACGACCGCAAACGCAACTTCAGTGCCCTTAACACCGGCCCATGGCCATCGTCTGGTACGCTGTGACGGAAGACCAAAAAGTGAGACGGCACAGTATGCCTACCAATGCTGGCTGTCGAGCGGCACAGTCTATGCTCCCAGTAACCAGCAGTGTATTGGCCTCTTCTGAGGAACAATTCAGTACCAGACCGTACATACCAGTGTTATTAGTGGGCGTTGCCAACTGAGTCTTTGCAGTTCATCCAATAGCAACTGAGAAATTATGAGCAGCCATCCGTACAATGAAATGAAGTGCTTGGAAGTGATGGCATTGGTATAAGTTTGCCTGCAACTGTGCTTCCTTGGGAGTGGACAATGAACTTCAGGCGTTGTCGACGGTAGCCTTTTCACTGGACCCGTGTCCGTCGAATGGAAGCATGCTATTGTAGATAAGCAAGTCCCTTGTTATTTATTTATTTATGTATGTCACAATACATACCCTACACGTGCAGTGGCTGTTATGGACAGTCTGCGTATAACTCACAGATATTTACAAAGAAAGGATTGATTTATGGTCAGTAGTGGTAGCAGATGCGCACCAAACATTCATACACCAACATAATACAATACCCATATCACTCTCTGCACTACGCACACCGTGCTTGTAACATGAGCTATAAACGAGTGGTTTGTTGAGGTGATAGTAAAGCGATGACCTAAAGGTGACTTTACAGTGTACACATATCCATTATGTATTTTTTTGTGCGCCTAGTATTGCTCATGGAGATACGCTAATGCATGTTTTTTAAGTTAGACAGCCTCGATATTTTTGTTTCAGTAGAAAGTTTGTAATAGTGGAAGACAGACGAGTAGAACAATTTTCCTGTGTATGACCTCTCTGTGTATGGCTGGCAGGTACAGGTGGTCGTCTGCACGTGTGTGACGGTTTCGCAGGGTAGAGTTTGTAGTGATCTGACCGGCAATGTGCGTTGGCTCACCGGTCAGAATGAACTTGTGAAGCAAAGTAAAGCTATGAAATGCTTAAACCAATGACTTCCGTGGAGTATTTGGAGAATTGGGGCGAAGCTTCGGCTGAATTTTGTAGTGTCAGCCAATGCAATATATTGGACCGCATTGTTTGTCATCGAAGTATATCATATTTTTCCCCAACATGATTTGTTTTACAAATCCCAGCATGGATATCGCCAAGACCGCTCAAGAGGTTCTGGATGCAAATGTGTGTAGTCGTTGGTTGGTTGGTTATTTGAGTTTTTGGTCGCATCGACCAGGTTTGGTCATTTAGCGCCCAGGATGAGTGTAGTCGTGGAAGCTATGAACCAAATAGAAATTGTTCTTCAAGTGCTGACTAACCTTTCCGAATGTTTCGACGCCATTCACCATTCCATAAGTCTCACCAAACATAGACAGTACAACGCAAACACAGATTGGTTTTCCGATTTGTGGGAGCAATGAAACGACAATGCTTTCACAATTTACTGCCGAACAGTCCTGCTATGCATCAGCACACATCGCTAGGCCCGCTTCCCATTTTATACCCTCTGCTCGTTTTTTTTTCTTCGAACGGTTTATCATTACACTGGCAAGACGGTATTAGCTACCAAAGTACATGGCACGAGATATCAGCTTCCAAGGTATAGACAGTACCAGATATGATTTACTTCGAAAGCGTAGGATATGGCTTGCTTCGAGAAGTGCAGGGAGAAAGCTTTGTACTCATTTCAGAATGGATCTATCTCATCCTATAAAGAGAATCACCAAGAAGAACAAAAACTCAACCGGTCGTTTGTTATCAAAGTCCTACGCGAGTTCCCCGCCATGTTTACTCGGATTGGCTCTTCAAACGCTTCTGAGAGCAGAACGAGCAAATGCATTGCAACAATAATGGCTAGGGAGCCATTAGACATGAGACCAGTCGTGGGTGGGCAGCCATTCGGCATGTGACTGGTACTGGATAAGCATTTGACAACCAAACTCGTCACGATGACATGATGTGTGAGATGATATGAACCATAGATCATATATTACAATGGTCACATAATATATAATATAACGCATCGTCAAGTATTTTGACTGAATGTGCATGTTGTCATGCACACCCTAATTATGGACGAAAATGATATGAAATTGAACTCAAACAATTGAAAGTTCTTATGACATACATTGACCATGAAAACAACTGTGGACACTGCAGAACTGCAGCGCATTGAGCCGCGCAAAATAATCCAGCCTCCTGGAAGATTTCTCTGTCACTGGTCTGCAACATACGTGGTTTAGTGGTGCTTCGTTCTGCGCCGTTGATTGTCGACACGCGGAGCTGGCAGCAAAACGGCTGCCATATCACGCTCCGGCGGCTGTGCAGAGCTACGAAAACAACTCGGCACAGTAGCAAACGTACCGATGTGTCTCATCGCCGCCAGCAGGTCAACAAGCTTCGTAATCCTTGCATGGGACGTGGCAAGAGCAACTCATCCCGACCTCGATGTTTTAACCAGGTGCTGTGTATTCAATGGCAGCATACATCGGATTCATTGTCCTCGGTGTAGTCGTTGCAGACAACGAAAACGGAACAAGCATCGCACTAATGCTGAGCGCTGTGAAAATTGTATTTTTTCCATTACCAACCACGCGATATTGGATTCGCTTTAATGACATGGACTTGGAACGAGAATAGTGTGTTCCTAGAAAATACACGGAGTAGCGAGAACGTACTCGGTGCTTTGTGCCTCTTTCTTTCTTCTCTTTTTTTCTCTCTCGCTCCCTCACCCTCTCTCTCTTTCCTTTCTCTCATTCCCTCTCTCCTCTCTCTATCCTCTCGCTCTGTCTCGTTCTCTCTCCATCTCTCTCTCTCTCTTGTTTTCTTCGTCCCTCATCTATCGATTTATCGTTTATCTATCTATCTACATCTGTAGGTCTACCCATCCATCAATCAATCCCTTCATCCATCTACCCATCTATCTACTTATCTCTATCTAAACGCACACACACACACACACACACACACACACACATATATACATATATATATATATATATATATATATATATATATATATATATATATATATATATATATATATATATATATGTGTGTGTGTGTGTGTGTGTGTGTGTGTGTGTGTGTGTGTGTGTGTGTGTGTGTGTGTGTGTGTGTGTGTGTGTGTGTGTGTGTGTGTGGGTGGGTGTGTGGGTGTCCATCGATCTAGCTCCCACTCGGCAATCTCAGCCGGTATCAGCAAACTCCTTGTGAATGTATGATGAAAGAGCGGTGTCTGAATGAGCTCGCACCATCCGGAAGCTTGCGAACATCTTATGACAATATTCCAGCATACATCCATGCGCACGGACGAGCAAACTTATCCACTAACTTATATATGTTCCTCAGCTTCAACCTTTGTAAAATTCATCTTCCCAGACAGCATATTTCGCCCAAAGTCTCGAAAGAGCCACGGAATCTTGGCCAGGCTTCTTCGGTTGAAACTTTGCTGGGCTGCCCACCCTTCATGCGATCATAGGAGTTTGGAAAAGCTTTTCCACGTCATTGACTGTCTGGGCTATTGTTAAAGTGATACGGCGCTTGGATGAATCTGACGCCCGTGGATGTCAAGCCGAGAAATTGTTCACCCAAGGGAATTATGTGCACACGTAATTGACGGAATAGGTTTGTTTCCTTTACAATTTACCATGTTCGAATTTAATATGTTTAATATGTGGGTTTTCGGGCGCTCGGTGTTTAATACAACGAAGAATGGCTCTTAGATGCTCCTGGGTTTTAGACATTGCGTGAGACGAAATGTACGACCCTCAATATACCAGGAGGTGCTGGGTTTACTCAACATCAAAAGTAGCGATAGGGATCATGCTATATTACTCAACGTTTCGGCCAGGGGCCATCATCAGGAGTGGTTTTCGGGCGTTCGGTACAGTCCAGAACAAAATATGGGTGTTAAGAGTATATGAAGACATTGTGGTGTGAACATTGGGATACAAGTGAGGATACTGTGCATGCGTATGTTTCTGAGGCCAGTACTGCGTATATCCAACCAAAATCTAATATCACGTGTGTCGCAGAAATATCGCATATCACCCGGGCAAAATATAGCAGGTATCTTGACAGCTATGCTCGCCATCAGTGAAAATTCCACCATTGCTGCCGCTTGCTAGCTATGAGCATTTGAAAAAAAGGGTTTCGAGGCGGTTAGATTACAACAAATGTCGCAAAAGGCAGTGCATGCGATATTTCCTGCAGAGCAGTTCAGCGATGACAAATTGTGTGATAATTGTGGTGAGGTGGAAATAATTCAAGATTCCTGCTGTCGTTATATTTTGTGTTGACGGGGGCGGAGGGAAGGGAAGTTGTTCACACTGATGGACCGAATGCAGTAACAGCGAGCCGAATGCAGGTGTAAATGATGCTCGCAATACAAATAATCGCAATGCATTATTCGGATGCTTAACGAAATGTTACGAATCCGATCATGTAGGTCGTTGAACACTATGTTGTAGAGGACCTTTAGCGAGATGCGCCTATTGGGACATACACACAATTTGGAGGTGTGCATTGCAAGAATTCAAGATGGAGGAAATAATAACTTTCAAAAGCGCGAAAGTCTATGGGCGTAGGCAATAGATGAATTCTTTGATTTAAAAAATGAGCGTCAAATATTAAAGACGATGGATAGTGGCGCAAGGGGCATGAGTGTCGGAGAACATGAATACGCCACATGAATCTGGCCAGATTATGTACTAAAGTGCACAGCGCAATATGTGTGCGCCTGTTATTAAGTGTGCTTCCGTCGAATAATATCATGATTAAGCTATTGCCGGAACCTTCCTTTGAAGCGATGATAGGCATTAATCTTCCTAGGTTTGCTTGCCAAGCCTGGAATTTCCTTGAAGATTCGTCACAGGAACATGCTTGGCAATGTTACTTTATTGGTCCCATGCCCAGTACCACACCATGTGCATTTCACTGCGGGCTGCGGGTGACACATGGGTGGCCGGCTAGGATGGAAAGATTGACCAAACGCTCCTGGAGAACGTCGACTAAGTTAAGAACTTTAGCTGAACAATGAATGCCGGCCTCAAACACGGTAAGTCATTTGCTGGCAAATGACACATGAAACAAATCAAGCACACTATTCTATGGAAACACCTGCATTCGAATGACGAACGTTTCTGTCGCATTGCATGTGTCCATATTTACGCCGCTTGTAAGTTGTTCAGCATACCACACATCATTCTTGGAGCCTCACTGCAAGAAGCACACTAATAAAACTACTCCAGATCACAGATCGCACTCATAGCCGGAAAACATCGAACACCAGAGGGGATACTATGCCACTGGGCGACACATCTGCACAAGAAATCTGCACAGCACATCTGCACAGCACATCTGCACAGCAACACATCTGCACAGCGGCACATCTGTACAGCAGCACATCTACACGGCATCACATCTGCGGAATTATTCCTTCGGTCGCGATAGCACGCACCGTCCGACGCTGGTCGGCCGGCACCCCGTCCCCCCGTAACACACCTCGGAACTCCCGGCTGGCACCCCGATCCCCCGTAACACACCTCGGAACTCCCGGCTGGCACCCCGTCCCCCCGTAACACACCTCGGAACTCCCGGCCGGCACCCCGTCCCCCCGTAACACACCTCGGAACTCCCGGCTGGCACCCCGTCCCCCCGTAACACACCTCGGAACTCCCGGCTGGCACCCCGTCCCCCCGTAACACACTTCGGAACTCCCGGCTGGCACCCCGTCCCCCCTGTAACACACCTCGGAACTCCCGGCTGGCACCCCTTCCTGGCACCCCGTCCCCCGTAACACACCTCGGAACTCCCGGCTGGCACCCCGTCCCCCGTAACACACCTCGGAACTCCCGGCTGGCACCCCGTCCCCCGTAACACACCTCGGAACTCCCGGCTGGCACCCCGTCCCCCCGTAACACACCTCGGAACTCCCGGCTGGCACCCCGTCCCCCCGTAACACACCTCGGAACTCCCGGCTGGCACCCCGTCCCCCCGTAACACACCTCGGAACTCCCGGCTGGCACCCCGTCCACCCGAAACACACCTCGGAACTCCCGGCTGGCCTCCTAAAGTCGACCATCTGGACACTCGCAAGACCCGCCTGCGGACTTTGACGGGACGTTAAAGCGGAAATTGCCGGCCAATGTGCACCGCTTCGGACATGAAACACGCGTCTGGTTCTCATCTGCAGGCATATCGCAGTGTAGAATCGTAGTGAGCTCCGTTTGGAATAGCCAGCGTGAAATGCATTGCACAAGGGAGTTGATCCATCACATTTTTTCTTCGCTTTAATTTGCATGGATACCTCAGTCAAGGAATGATACAAGTCGGGCAATAATTGCAGTCTTGTGGCTGCAATTTGTTCAATCATTACCTCATTTGTATAATTCCGTAGAATATGCGGACGTGTGGATCATTCCAATCTATGCCGGAGTTGTTTTTCGTCTAACTTGGTAAACAAGCCTGCTGGGGTGTCTATGCAAATGGGGCCCTCAGCGTCCGTTGTTAGCTGGTGTCTGAATCATAAGGCCGATGTTGAAGCATGCCACATGTGTCCTGGCGAGCTTTGTGATGGAAATAAGACTAACACCGTCCTGGCGTGCCTGTGCATATAAAGTTCATATGGTTTCATAATGACACTATGGTATCTTTCTTCAGGTAAGATAAGATAAGAATTAATAAGCTTCTCGGATATCACAAGGAAAATGAAATTCAATTAAGATAACATAAGCTTTTAAAAAATCGGAGCGGTATGCTTCCCTGCCCGCTTCTCCGTCAATTCCATCGCAGATAGTATGGTCACAAAAGTGACGAGGAAGCGATTTTGTCATTTCATATTTTTCACCTTTTCGCCGCTGTTTTAGGTAGTGAAGCCGATATTGTTTGAGTTTGCACCCGCCTAGCGAAAGCATATTCCAAGCATACTGACCCAGCTCGAACCGGTTGCCACGCTTTCGAAACCTTCATATGCAGTACTCTCAGCGTTTCAGTTCTTGAGCTAACCTGCTCCTTTTGTTGGAATATTACCAAATTCCGTCCCAGAAGTTGTGCCAAGGCACTCACAATCATGATCAGAGGAAAACTCTTCTAGCAATGCTAACCACTACATCACTGATAAGAGAGCGTCACCTATGTCGGCGACCAAATATTTGTCTCCGAAGCTGTTGAGACGAGAAATTTACGGTCGACCGAAAATTTATCTGCCATAACGGTACGCTACCTGATTCTGTTCTGGCAGAACGAAACCCAGGAGCGCAGCCTAAGTGGACCCAAAGGTAGCGGGAAAGGGAGTGTCTGCCTACACATCCAACAGAGCCGCGACGAAGACTAGGAAGGAAGACTCATTTGCCGCAGGATCCAGACCACCAGCGTCTCGTAAAAGGAATAACATCGTTAAATGGGCCCCAGACGGGTTGCGTCCAGAAGAAGTACTTGGTTCATCAGCGCCCACCGAATTTGGTGAGTGTCGCGCAAGCTGGCCCCATCTCATTGCAGCGTTGATCAATGGCAAGTGTTTTGTGCAGCAAATGGCACCCAGCAAACAATTTTACCTGAGTATATCCCATGGTTCATTGTTGTCGCATGGTTATATTGCGTGTTTTTTGTTTGTTTGTCGTTGTTTAATGGTTACATGCTCATATACTTTGGCCTTAATTAGCGTATTTTGGTAGTATACAGACTTTCCTAGGCAGCATGTGCTGGATTCAGCTGGCCGACATTGCGTGTGAACAAGGCCCAGCTTCAGACCATGCATGCCATTTTCGTATCTGAACATACCATGTGCTCGAAAATGATCCTCAGTTAAATAAACTAGCTATTTTGTTAGCTAATGCAGATAGTGCGGAAAATGTCCCACACTTGAAACAACCTCATGTTCATTGACCCTTGCTAGCTATCTATGGAAACAACATGTTGATTCCTTTTAACATAGACGATGCTGTCCATTCACGAATAATCCGTCTGACTTCAAAATGAAATCGATCAGTTGCCTAAAACTAGTTAGAGATAAACTAAGTTTTATTTTATTTCAGTAGGTGACCTAAAATGCGCTGAAATATTTTGTTCCCATACGGAATTTCGAAGTGACGAAAGACAGCCATGTTGAATTTCAGCCCGATGCCCCGTGTCGTGCGTTGGATAACCCCACCCCCAATCTTAAATAAGAGGGGACGGATGATGCCTCTTCATCACGACACGAGGTAGCGACACGACGTGACACGAGGTAACGACACGACACGACACGAGGCAATGGTGCGGCCAGTGCCGGCGCCGTACAGCTATCAGGTGGAAAATATGACAAAAAATTGGCCTCACGGGCACTGGGCCATATGCATACTATATGGCTGTGACTCCGGAGCTGTATATCCTGTGGCTTGTTCCTGCAGCGCCCCAAATGGCGATTTATGTCTATCTAAGTTATAATTAATGTCCAATTCCAGTACATGCTTTCATGAACATATCACAATGGGTCATAGTAGCATATGGCTTCAGTAGATAATGTTGTTATTGCATTTCATGATGCCTTGGTGTTTGGTCGAGTACGGCACCAACAGTCGAGTCGAGTACTGGCATGACAGTAAGCGTGGCATGAAGCATCGGATGCTCTCATATCAGATTTTTGGTCGAAAAGTAAACATAAACCGTTCGCAGGATACTTAGGTATGGAACGGTGATCGGAAGCAAATTATACACAGCATGCACCTAATGTAGTAAACGCTTTGTTCCGCATTTTCTGGAACACACGTCACAACAATGCGAAATGCACACGAACTTGAAGCGATACAACATCATTGCTCTAAATGGTAATCGCTAGAATGATGGAATTGGACGAATTTGATGGCTGCAAAATTATTGTATGATCTAACAGTTATATTATTGCCAGCGTTAGATGACCTATGGGACAATGAGGAAGCTAGTTCTAAAACTTTGCCATATAAATCACATATCTACGAAGATATCACTGCGAGACCGATCGCAAATATATTAAGTTCCCATGGACGGATGTAGTGCTCTCACTGTGTCTGAGACCTCAGAAGCTGCTCGATGAGCCCGGGGAAGTTGGCGATATCTGGTTCGGCTTTCACACATATATCGGAAGAAAGCGAGTAAGAGAAAGTCAGGGAAAAGCGTTAGGTTTTAGGTAGAAGAGCGTAGAGTTAAGAAAAACTGTCCACTGGCGACTATCTACCGAGAAGTCCTGACCTTCACACTTCTGTTCTCATGCGATCTGAAAATCCAGCAAAGGAATCTTTGTCCAATTACATCACTTGGCATATTCCGAGCCAACACGGACGAAGCTGGTCGCACGGTAGTCTAGACGGTGTAGCTGAACTAAAAAACAAAACCAATTAGCCCCCGGGCGAATTGCCCGAAGATAAATGAATTATTCAAATGCAAGAGCTTGAGGAATGAAGAACTTTTGGACGGAATGGAATCACTATTTTCAACACTGGATGGCAGTGTCCAAATAATTAGTTGTTGAAATATGCCTAATGGGGGATGGATGGAATTCATATGCTGCTGTCAGTCGTAGTACACACAAACGCACACACACACACACACACACACACACACACACACACACACACACACACACACACACACACACACACACACACACACACACACACACACACACACACACACACACACACACACACACACACACACACACACACACACACACACTTTCTCTCTCTCTTTCTCTCTCTCTGTAATACTACTTTACCCGGACTGCTACTCAGACTACCCGGACTACGAATTATTCCGATAGCAGTGCGTTCTCGCAATTGAACCAACCTTGATAGATACGGACCAAGTATTTGCAGTGTGACAATCACTTCCCATTTGGGAAGAGAAGGTGCATGGGTCCGCATTTATCCAAGCTACGTTCTACATCGGTGGCAAATTTCACCCCAATCTCGAATGTAACTCGAGGCAGTGGTGTGGGTAAACTTGCCCCGCTTATGAGCGTGAGCAGTTTTCAAGATCCCGATGCCAAAGCACACGTGCCACTTTTCGGACGTGCGCAGTTTATTTACTATTCCACCGAGGCGGCAAAAAGCGATCGGGAACCAATTGACAGTGGCGAGTCTCACTACCGGTTGCGAGTTTGCACTCCCCGACTGAAATTCGCGCGTGTGAGTTTGGCAGCACCAGCTGACGCTGTTCAGCGCGATGCTCTCAGCTTGCGGCCGCAGTGGGTGGGGCCGCTCGGCCGGAAGCGGCGTGGGTGTCGTGTCCAGGAACCGTTGAATTGGTGATCTAAGTCAGCACGGCTCGTTCGCCGGCGGCGTCGAGTCCAAACGTTGCCGAACGCTTTTTATCTTCGATTACCGGGCTGAGGTAGAGGGTGGGCTGCTGTTTGCCTTTCCGACTGCGAGGTGGAAAATGGACTGCGATTCGTCTGTCAGGAGTGAAGTAGTGTGCTGGAAGCCTCCACACCCTGTGCTCAGTCACAATGAATAGGTCGATTCCAGTTCGACCGCAAAAATGCGCAGATTTCTGTTCCCGCACCGGTGACGTAGAAAGCTATTAAACGCTTTGTGTGCGATCATTTTCCCACCCGAGATGAAGATATATATATATATATATATATATATATATATATATATATATATATATATTCGTAGAGTGTTGTTTGGTTGGCAAGGCAGCCAAGGAAAGGATAGATAAGGAAGTTATCTCACTCTTCACGCCACTGTTAGATCTTTGTGTTTCAAATTCCTTCCTGCTAGTTTCCTCTTCCTTTTTTTCATTGATACCCACTCATCGAAACCGAAGTCCTTTCCTTGCTGCTGTCTTACAACGTAAATTAAAAGCATGGTAACCTATATGCTTGAAGTGAAAATACTGATAATTCAATCGATTGGAATCATTTTAATAAACTGTCAGCATCCGCTCGGGTGGACAACCGATCGCAATGTAGCGGCGTGCAAGGTTGATGGGTCAAGTTGATTCCTGGGATCTCACAAACTAATGGAGCTAGAGCGAAAACAAGAATAAGGTAGATATGCATCTAAAGGAACTTTCATGCATACGAGTTTGACGACTTACGACTATAGCCTTCTAGGTCAAACCGAGTGGACACAATTCTGGTCGTTGATCAGAGGTGTAAACAGGTGGATGCAGGCCAGTCCCCATCCCTTTTGCTGGTGCATTTGCATAAGCATTTGGAGTATTTGTATCGTGCTAATTTTATTTCAGGATGTGGAGTTTAGGGGCGCATCGACTGCGTTGGCCATGCATAGTTTTTCAGGATACATTTATGGACGTGGCTCAATTCCGAACCGATTTTCCGCTGCTGTGGCGCACTGCGGGACAAGCTGATGTGGAACACGTGCGAGACGTGCTGCCACGTGGCGCACTGCGGGACAAGCTGATGTGGAACACGTGCGAGACGTGCTGCCACGTGGCGCACTGCGGGACAAGCTGATGTGGAACACGTGTGAGACGTGCTGCCACGTGGCGCACTGCGGGACAAGCTGACGCGGTACACGTGCGAGACGTGCTGCCACGCGGCGCGCTGCGGGACAAGCTGATGCGGTACACGTGCGAGACGTCCTGCCACGTGGCGCACTGCGGGACAAGCTGATGCGGTACACGTGCGAGACGTGCTGCCACGTGGCGCACTGCGGGATAAGCTGATGCGGTACACGTGCGAGACGTGCTGCCACGTGGCGCACTGCGGGATAAGCTGATGCGGTACACGTGCGAGACGTGCTGCCACGTGGCGCACTGCGGGAGAAGCTGATGCGGTACACGTGCGAGACGTGCTGCCACGTGGCGCACTGCGGGACAAGCTGATGCGGTACACGTGCGAGACGTGCTGCCACGTGGCGCACTGCGGGATAAGCTGATGCGGTACACGTGCGAGACGTGCTGCCACCTGGCGCACTGCGAGACAAGCTTATGCGGTACACGTGCGAGACGTGCTGCCACGTGGCGCACTGCGGGACAAGCTGATGCGGTACAAATGCGAGACGTGCTGCCACCTGGCGCACTGCGGGACAAGCTGATGCGGTACACGTGCGAGACGTGCTGCCACGTGGCGCACTGCGGGACAAGCTGATGCGGTACACGTGCGAGACGTGCTGCCACGTGGCGCACTGCGGGACAAGCTGATGCGGTACACGTGCGAGACGTGCTGGCACCTAGCAGGGCGCTCTCGTCTGCAATGGTAAAGGCATCAGCAGTGGCGGTCCTTCGTCGTGCATAGCTGCTATTATCTGCCGTAGCGGAAGTAACCGCAGTGCTGGTGCTGTGCCGTCTGGTTCTCATCCAAGTCTAAGGAAGATCAACAGACTCGGGTGGATATCCTCCGCGGCGAACTATTTCAATTTTACTCACAAAGCCAGACCAACAGCCAGACTTCATAAAATTACCGTCGTCGGTTACTGCAAGGACTTCAATTATCGTGTCATCTCATTCAACTTAGCCACCAAATTAAATGCACGAATTAAATGCACGTCTGCCCGGGACCAACGAGCGGCCGGCGGAGATTCTTGGAAGCTCGATGTTCGGGGATCCTGTATGCGTGCCTTTGACAGGGACGAGCGTCGGCACTGGCCCTCAGTGACCGGCGAACGACTCATTTGGCAGACATCTGCTGTGAAGTGTACGAGCCATACCTGTGCGTGCACAAGCTTATTGTCCGCTTGCACCAATGTCACCATTGCCGCTTGTGGGCAGCATATCAAACAAGCGGTACGTACAATTGCATATTTTAGGTATCATAAATCGTGTGACTTTCATGTGGCTAGACATAAATGGCACCGCGTGTGAGTGTGGCAAAACAGAATCATGTTCATGTTCCGAATAGTTGCCGATCAAGAGCCAAAATTTTGGGTATCACTGCAATCTAATCACTGTTTGCTATTAACAGAAACAGATCAACCATTGTTTATGATGACCGGTAAAAACTTGATGCAGTGAAGTGGTCAACGTCCAGTTACTAAAAACACGTGACAGCTAGTCTTGTCGAACGTCCAGTTACTAGAGACACGTGACAGCTAGCCTTGTCCAACGTCCAGTTACTAGAGACACGTGACAGTTAGCCTTGTCTAACGTCCAGTGACGATTAGCCGGGGACCGAGACATCCAAATACCTGTAACACATAGCATCCGGCAACCTGCGACACACCATCCGGGTCATGCGGCACCACATCCAATAACATGCGGCACACCATCCATTAACATGCGCCGCAACATCCAATAACATGTGGAAATACATCAACTAACCGAGTGACGAATGAACCCTGCCTCATGTCCGGTGAACACCAACCAAAAACCGATGACCAATTAACAACGATCAATGACCAATTACTAATGACAGACAATCGGTGACCAGTCGGCACCCCTGCCACCTTGTCGGCGACTGTATGGGGTAAGGATTTCACTCTGAAGCCATACTTCACACCGACAGTCGCACATTGTGCTTCGTATGTCATGCGGATTTCAGCAGCACACTAATCGCCGGTACAGGAAGCAACGCGTCGATGAAAACCCCCCACGATATTTCCAATCCCAGCGTATGTGTGTGCAAGCGTCATCCGCACATTGGCCAGACAGTCACCGTCGGCTGCGCCAGACGCACACATAACACGCCGTTCACGAAGTGCGCCGGGGTGCCGAGTGAAAATGCATCACTTGTGGTGGGCGTGGTTTGTCGAGATGAGGTCACGATGGGGTGCTTCGGGTGCGTGGGGCGGCGGTGCGACGCACTCGGGCAATTTGGCGGCCGCCCTCCGCCGGTCGGACGGCTCCCCGGCCGACACTGCCGCTCGGATTGATCTCATTTCTGGCCGGCACAGCGGCACAGCATCACGGCTCTGCGACCGCACGCGGACCGGCCGCGCTGTCGGCGCAGCCGACTGGCGCCGCGCAGTTCCGGTAACGGCCGCACCGCGCGCTGGTGGCGCCACTGGTGCCGAGCGGTGCCCTGGTGCCACTGGTGCCGACCCTCTCCGACACCACTGGTGCCGACCCTTTCCCGTGCTACTGCTACTGAACCTTTCCGACACCACTGGTGGCAATCCTTTCCGATCCATTGGTATCGACCCTTTCTCACGCCACTGACATCGTGCTGATGTGGGACATATGATGCAGAGGCGAAAAAAGTCAGTGACACGCCGACGCACGTTGGTGACAGCTAAAGGGACACGGAAGACTAATGAGACAGCCAAAGGCTGACATGTATTTGCATTTCCAGGCTTGACAAACTTCCTTTTTTAAATGAATCGTATCGGTCCATTTCTTGGATAGTTTACATTAGAAGATGGCATACTTCATACAGTGGTAGCGTCCTTCTGAGACAGCTGCTGGCTAAAAAAAAAATGCGGCCCGGGTGTCGGCATGTGCTATATTCTGATAGACGTCGGTGGTTGGTCGGTGAGACAGCAGTTAGCTGTCTCATGCGGAACATTTGTGGCGCGTTGAATATTACCGAATGGCCTTGCTGAATGAAGGAAAACCGGTCTTGGAAAATGACGTCATGGAAGTTAAGGTTATGTGCTTGCTTTTAATTAGCGCAATAATTCGCTTAAGAAAACAATCAACACAAAGACAACTTTTTTCACGTAAATCCCAACAGACACCCAGAACATTACCCCTTTCTGTCATGGATCCACGGGTACATATGCAGTTTTCTGTGATGTCATTCGGAGAGCAAATTATACCTGATGGCTTGAATGGTTTCCCATGATCATTGTTCCTTGTTGATTCGTTCATCAAGGCTTGGGTGCGAATAAAGCAGTTCTGCGCTTTAAAATGTTCAGTTCTTTAATGTACTCTAGTTATGTTATTTGTTTTGGCCTTGAGATGAGCTGGAGCGATGGGGAAGTCGACGTCTTTTGCACGATCAAGGAAGAAGGTGACTTGTAGCTATGGAAACTAATTATGAAGAATAAATGTGCAACATGAAGAGGCACAAGTTGAGGAACGGATGGTCAGTCGTCGCGAGTAAAGAACATCTCATTCGCTGTTGTATGAAAGTGGGAACGATGGAGCAGACCGGTGCTGAATGACGATGTCAACGCATCATCAGGAGAAGGTAATTATTTTTGTTCTTGTCGTGATTCACTGGATGACACAAGGGTACTTCACAATAGCAATGTTTTTCATGAATCTGGTCCTGAACCATGTTTGGTGAGCACCACCACAACTAGTCCAGCAATCATTGTCATCCAGGCAATGGTCAGCATATTTTTGATAAATGTTATGCTGAGCATTTTGTAACTAACTGCCCGTATGGAGCAAAACAATATATACAACAATACAACAATATACTAACCTTGCTTTGAGACTGGTACAATGTTGGAGTGATTTTGTTGCACCATGAAGAAGCTGATGCCTATGTATGTAATCTGGGGCCGATTTGGACTCAATTTTGTTTGCATCAAGCAAGTACCATAATGTCTGTGCTGACATTTTCGTAACACGTTTATAGCTAATTCAGGCTCTACCATTCGTTCACAGTCGAAGGAAACCTCGGCCTTTTGTCGTAGCTTGGCCAGGCAATTAAGCACGGGCGAGGTGGTTTGAATGCGACCGGCTCAATAATGGGAACAGAAAACCGGAGCATGATGGACGCCATGCTCGACATCAGGGAGGTGGCCGATGTGGAGCGCATCAGGGCCGCCAGTGACGACAGTGTCGGTACCACTTTTGCCTGATATTTTGTTTTGCATACCTGGGGCGCGTACGTGAGTGTACGCGAAAATCGCAGTCATACAACACCATTTTGAGAACGTTGAAAACGGCCGCACGAGCCCGCTCCCCACCGACCGTTTTCTGTCGTCTTCCAATTTGCTTTATAACCAGCTCAAGCTGGACGATAACGTTAAGATAACGTTGACGTTTCTTGGCATGTCGTGTCAGAATGTCCTTCTTATTAGGTTAGCTCTCTACTGTGCCAAACGGGCAGCCTTATGACATAACGATGAGTGAAAACTCCAATGTTGGAACTAGTAACCGGGGTTCAAATAGCTTCCTCCTCAACCGCAACGAGGATCGAACATGCTTTTTTCAGCGCGACGAAGCAAGTGTGTGAGGCACTTGTTGTATTAAGCACATATATAAAGAATGTGAGACAGTTCACAGGTTCGTCGGTGACAGCTTCGGCATTTCTTTTCACCCCTGATATGATGGTTGAACACTGCGATCCCCGTAAGGCTGCATGCCTGCTAACAACTACAGGCCTGTAGGCCTGGTACCTGCCAACTGTCAACAACAGGCCTGCTACAGCTGTTGCTTATGATGTGAACTGAACCGAGGAATATTTAAAATTAACAGCCGATAAAAATATCTCTCAAATTCTTCCTCTGGCACCGCTTTTGATAGTGATATTATTAAACCATGTTCAAAATGCTAAAAATTCCGTTCAAATTGTCAGACAGCGGTTAGACTCTCAGTTCGTGCACTTAGAGATGCAGCTGGATAAGTCTTTTAACTCCGGCTCTGCAAACCACTGCGATGAAAAATGCATTAACCCGCGCCGTCCCGTTGTGGGGGGGGGGGCGTTGGCGAGCCCCGTAAGGTTTGAGTTTATCTCCAAAAACGTGCAACCGGTCGTCACGCTTTAACGCATAAAGATATTTCAATGAAACTTTCAGCGTTTGCTTATCTTTAGGAATGCAACCAAACGCAGCAGGGGAATGTTTTCCCTTTTTGATTACTTAATAGTGTTGAGTATTTGCTCATTAGAGTTCAAATCGAAGATTCTTGCTAAAGTAAGCATTTGTATTGAAACAAGCTGACTTCAACCAACATGTTTCGGTCTGCTCTACCCATTAGAAAAGGAAAACGAAAACTTGAAAACTGGATATTATGAAATTAAAAAAAAAATATAATTTTGGTTTATTGGTGGCCAAAATTTACATTATGCTGGTTGATTCTGCTTTCCTTTTATGATTCATATTACTTTATTCAAATCTCACTCAAAATGAACTCCCCAGAGCCACACACATGATGTAAGTCGTGGCCCTCTAGTGACGTCACTTTTAGGGAGGATTTTATTTGGGGGGGGGGATGGCGTGCCCTACTCATCGAGCGCTTTCCGGCGACACGTATTTAGTTTTCGTGCGACTCTTAGTTTGGAGATTAGAGGGGGGGTTCTATCGACCCCCTCCCCCGAGACGAGGTGTGAGGATCTGACCAGAGAGACGGGACGGGTTAAGACAACCAAGTGCTCACATATACGCGTGATAGCAATCATTGTTTAAGTAATTACTGAAAAACGCGCGAATATATACAGATTGACATACTGGCGTGCCTCCCAAACGACTAGTCTAGAGTCGGAAAAAAAAACATGTTCTAAGCTTCTAAATACTTAAAGTTTTTTTTAAGGATTCTAAGCTCGTTCTGTATGTCTTCATTGCGGTCAGAAAATGGCAACACCATCAATTTCAATGGTTAAATATACCTGCAAGATATGCATGTATAAACTCAGCCCCTCGTCGACTCACTCAGTATCCGCCACTGTTAAGGATACATGGACTAATGATTCCGGTACTCCGCGAAGTAATCTTGTAATATGTGCTTCCAAGCTTTGCGGTAGCATTTCAAATCAGTCTGAGGAATAAGAAGGGAAAACTGTGTTCCTGGGGACTCCTCCCCAAAACGATCACCTGGAGCTGCTCTTGACTCAGTGCACGTTCGAAATTCTGTTGCTTCTTTTTTCTTTTTTCTTTTTTTAACATAAATTTAATCCGAGTTGTTGCTGGGGTGGCTTTAGGAACCACGGTTCTATTGCTAAGCAGAGCTTGTTGCGTGAACTCAATCCATTAATTCCAGTTCAAACGGCAGAATTTAGACCGGAAGCTTAACGTGCCGTCAATGCACCGACATGGCCGCCCGGTAGCTGGTCCCCGGCCTTATCGGGCTAGCTGCCAACTGACACTCCCGGGTGGGGGTTAAATGCGAGCGCGCGAAGCGACTCGAACCCTGCGTTGCCAGGACAGGGGAGACCAGAGCAGGCTAGCGTTCTAACAAACTGAGCTACCGGTGCGGTAGTGCACCGACACACTTTCTTTCATCTCCCATGATCATGTGCTGCCATGTTCATGCAGCTATATAGCTCACAGGTGCAAACAATACGACGCACGTAGGCAGTACATTTCTTACACAATTTCCGACACACTTCGGATGATCTTCTGATAATTATGAGAACTACACGGACCATAAGTCATCCAGCAAATGCTCTTTCAACGCTGACTGGAAATTTTGCTGAAAGACGGTCAAACGCACTCAGAGATACAAACGGTAGACGTAAAAAAATTACGATGCAACACAGACTGGCACAGCTTTCTGAACTTGCCTCAGAAAACTCGTTTCTGGAGTCTCCCCTGGACAATATAAATAACAAATGTAATTTTACATATATCCCGTCATAGTGTTATATTCACGAACGGGTGGGCCATAACTTCATAGCCCTCCTCGTGCTCCATCAATTTTGATTAGGTTTCACGCCGAAATGTTGCACAGAATAGCCACAGCTACCTGAAATGCTACCACGGAGGGCACATTTAGATGATTCGATGCCTGAAGCGAACAATTTGAAAGATGAGTCAACACAGCTATATCACAAATACATCATGAGCTTAGCAAAAACGAATGACGTCAAGTGATAGACCAATGCTCATTCTACGTATTTCAATACAATAGCTATACATGGAACGCTCAAATTCATGCAGGATAGATTCTTCCTTAAGCTGGCGCACTTTGAGCTCTATTTAATAACACCAGTGTGTTGGTGTCACCTTGCAGCCCACTGTCCCATGTCGCTTCACTGGAAATCAACAGTCCAAGCATTGCGCAGCTTGCCCCGACAAAACGTGTCCGTCCATCTTGGGCCACCGACATCACCTCGAGCCATCCATCTAGAAGTACCTTCTCGTCGCATGTCCCCAGAGACGCCCGCCGAGTGGCAGGCGGATCATCGGCGATTCCCGCGAGGACCGTGCACCTGATCGTGAGTTAATGGTGTTGTGCCGGAGGCCGAATGAAGAGGTGTGGGGCGGGTTCAGTGAACCGAGAGAGGACACGAATTAAAGTTTATGGCAGGTGTTCGGCCGAAGGGCGATGCAGCCAATTACATGAGACTGATCGATCGAGACCATTTAGAACCCACCTGTGGTTAAAATATCACGTGACAGTGGAATAGAGTGGAGCATACGATTGATGTTTTGAAATCAAATCAAGTGAATATCCGTAGGAAAATCCATTCTGAATCAGTATCCATATCAGATAGAGATATCCATCCGTTCTCCAATCCACTGAAAAAAATTCAACATAGTTCAAACCTGGTTGGTTGCAGTAGCTAATATGGCATTGTCCATGAACAGCATTCAGTAGTTTCCCGTACAAGAACGGCATATACAACGCAGCTAAAACCTGGTTGTTTGCAGTAATTAATGTGGCATTGACCATGGACACTATACAAAAATTTCCTTAAAAACCTAAATTACTATTGATAGTGATAAATATTTGTATAAAATGTGAATTACCATTTTCATTATCAAGCACCTTACCAAGCATAACAATTTCACTTCAGACCATATATACAGACTAGGCATTCCCTAACCCAGGCTAGCTCAGAGAACATGAACATAAAGAAAGCACACAAGAACAGAACAACTACCATGGAGTGAACTAAAATAAATGAAGCATGAGCCTCTAAATGAGATAATTATAATTACCCACTCGGTTGGCATTGAGATGTGTGTACCTTTCCCTGAACAAATAGGGCCTTGAATATATAGGAAAAATATGCCTCTAGGTAGAGACCGGGCTCACTGCAATAGAACAAAAAGTTATCCCGCCAGACTGCCAACCATTTCATTTCAGGCATGAAAACATACCTCAACCTAAAGTAACTTGTTTTGTCTCAGTTTGACTGACAAGCCTTGCACGTCTTGCCGTCCCCGCCTAGACGTCTACCAAATAATTTACACACATAGTAAAGCACAGCTATTGGCTGACAGCGAAGTACAGCGAAGTGTAAGTGGGGATATAGGAGGAACCTTACCTGTAGTGGTTCAGTTAACCACCAGTAGAGGTCCAGGCCATCAATCAATTGTGATTTCTGAATCCATACATATTAAATATGTTATCATTTCTCCCTATGCTTTGAAGTATATATATATTATATATATATATATATATATATATATATATATATATATCCATAGGCGTTTGGCAGTAACGCTGCAACTTCAGGTTGAGGTGCAGTTCGACTAATGTTTGGTGGCATCATGCATGTTTTCATAGATACAGTTAGGTATTTTTCAACAAGAAAGAATGTATGTTTTGTGGTAAAATCCAAAAGGAGTCGTTATTATCTTACTGGTATTTCGTGATTATAATTTGCTACATTACAAAATCATAATCCATCGGATGTACCAAAATGTACGTGATCGTCGGACTAGCTGAGTTTTTGATCATCTATCAATCAGTGGTGCCAGCAACGACGCACCATCGTGATATTCTGTTGATCACTGCAATCAGCAGCGGCCCGAGATTGCTCGCACATGCCGCCCAGCCTGCCCCCAAAACGTGACCGATTGCTCAACGAATGCCCTCGGGGAATGAACTGTTGACACAGAGATGAGGGTCACATGACCCAGGTGCCGACCCTCGGCGAGAGTCGAGAATCGCAATGGCCTGGCTCGAGGTGTGTTGACGCCCCCCAGCCGCGTCACACCATGCAACACCGGCATCACATTGTCCCACGCCGGCGTCATGCCGGCGAAAACCGCCGTCACGGTAGTGTCTTTTGTGTGTGTGTGTGTGTCTTTGTATTTGGCCAGCCTGCCACCGTGTGGTGATGTCGGCTGTTTCCGGAGGGCGTTTGTAGTGTCAGTATTTTGGTGCTGTTTGTTAAGGGTGAAAGGGTATGAGGAGTAATGTGGTGCGGATGGGAGGAAGCGAAGAAGGTTATAGTTGTCTTGTAGAGGTGAGTTGTAAGACAGTTGAGGTGATTTGAAGAATGGCGCGTAGAGGTAGTAGAAGTTGAGACGTCTTGCAGGCAGATGAAGTAGGAGTCGAAGCTGAGCTGGTGTAGAAGTGTAGAGTTTGCCAGTCCGGTCGGTCCCATGGGGTGGGGTGTAGTTTGGGGGATGGGGTCGGGTCATCGCCAGTATTGAAATAACATTGCAAGAACAGTTAGTGTCAGTAAATGTCACGCGGGGTTAGTGTTTTGTTTCTTTTTCTTTTTTGTTCATTTTCTGTTTTTCTTTTTTAACATATCTTCATTTTGTCTTTTTCTTTTTTCCCCATTTTGTTTATTTTTCTTTTTCTTTTTAACATATCCTTTTCTTCTTTTTTTTATCTTTTTTATCATAGTTCGTAGATCAGGCGTGTGATAGAGAGAAAGTGGAAGAGGTGCTCGTGTAGTGTTGAATGTTCATCGTTGAGAAGTGTGGTGATGTTTAGTGGGATGTTGTTCATGTTGCAGTAATCTGTGATGGGTTGTCTTTCTGTGTATTTGGTGCAGTGTATGAGTATGTGTTTAATTGTGAGTGTTCGTTGACATGTTGTGCATTGTGGTCGTGGAAATTGTAAGAGATAGGAGTGTGTGAGTGCAGTGTGTCCTAGCGTAATCGTGTTAGTATGCGTTCCTTTTGTCTAGTGTTTTGGTTGATGGTGTGCCAGAGTTCGTGTTCTGGGTGTATTTCGTGTAGTTGTGTGATTGTTGTGTCCCATGTTTGTTGAATGTCTGTGTTGATTGCCTGGCGTATTGTGGGGTAGTAGTCTGATTGTGAAAGTGGGCAGGGTGTGGTTTGTTATAGTGTTGTGGCTATGTTGGCTTCGGTGTCTGCGTGTTCGTTGCCGTGTATGTTTGTGTGACTTGGAATCCAGAGTAGTGTTGGTCGTTGTGTTATAGTGAGTTTTTTTTTGGTGGATTTGTAGTATTTTGGGTATGAGTGGGTGTTTGTATGTGGTGTGGGGTGTTATGCTCTGTAATGCTGATTTTGAGTCTGCGGCTATGATGTTTTGTTCAATTTTGGTGTTGTATATGGTGCAGTATGTCGAGTAGATTGCGTATAATTCTGCTGTGTATGTGGATGCTGTGTCATGCAGATGGGCACGAAGGATGACCCACGGCGGTGCTGCGTTGGGATACAGCACCGCCGCTGTGTCTGTCTGCTGTGTGTGTGATTTGGATCCGTCTGTGTAGATGATGTTGTGGTTTGGATGTTAAAATTTGAAGTGGAGGAAGTGTTGGTGTATTTCTGCGTCTGTGTAGGTGTGCTTTGGCTGGTCTATGAGGAGGTGTGTTTTGGATGTTTGGTGTTTCCAACATGCAATGGGTGGTGGGAGTGCTTTTGCTGTGGGGAGTGTGATGTGTAGTCTATTTGCGTGTTGGTGGATGCGGCAGCCTATTGTAGTTTTAAGTCGTGTTGTGTTCATGAGTTGGTGTCTGCATTTGGTGCGGATTTTTAGTGCCTGGGTGCATGGGTGTTGTGCGATGAGTTGTGTTTTGTAATGGTATCTTAATAGTGTTTCTGTGCGTCTCTGCTTGAGTTCTGGTATGTGGTTATAGATGTGGAGAGCGAAAAAAGGCGAAGTGGTGAATGCTCCTGTGGCTATTAATAAAGCTTGGCGTTGCAAACAATCTAAAATTTTGAGGATTGATTTAGGCGCATTTTCGAAGAGTGGGGATCCGTATTCCAAAATTGGCCGAATGATTGATTTGTAAAGAGCTAAGAGTGTGTTTCTGTCGGATCCCCAGTTTGTGCCGGATAGTGCTCGGAGTATGTTTATTCTTTTTGATGCGCGTTTTTGTATGTCTAAGATATGTGGTCGGTAAATGGGTTTAGGGTCTAAAGTGATGCCTAGAAATTTTGTTGTGGTGACGAATGATATGGGAGTGTTGTCTACTTTTAGTGGTGGAAAGTCTGTGTATTTGTGGTAGCCGAAAAGCATGCATTTTGATTTGTGTGGTGCAATGTATAAGTTTAGATAGGCGAGTTTACTATGCAGTTGTATTAATGTGGTTTGTAGTATTCCTAGTACATTTTGTGGTGTTTCGTGTGATGTCCATGTAACTATATCATCAGCGTATATTGCAATTGTTGCCGGAAGGTTGTCTTGGATGGCTGAATTTAGACCTAAAATAAAGAGTAGGGGGCTTAGTACTGAACCTTGCATGAGACCGGTTGTGGGGAATTTTGTGTCTGACATGTGTGATCCAATTTTGAAATGAGCGATTGAGAAGGTAGCAGTGAAGATAGTGTTGCAGTCTGCCCTGTATATCTATGTTGTGTAGGTGTTGTAATAGTACTGTTGTGTTGATGGTGTCGTAGGCTTGTTTGTGGTCCAGGAGTACGGCGACAGTGGAGCGTTTCCCTGCCGCCGCTTCCTAGATGTGTGTGACGAGGTAGGTGAGATTATCTATGCAGGAGCGATTAGGAAGAAAACCCGATTGAATAGGAGAGATTAGTTTTTGTGTTTGGATGATATAGAGAAGGCGTTTTTTTGACAAGACGTTCGAATAGTTTGTGGAAGCAGCTGGTGAGGGCGATAGGGCGATAGGGAGTGCAGATAGTTGAGTCAGTGTTTGGTTTGGGTATCGGTATGAGAGAAGCGTGTAACCATGATTGTGGGTAGGTATGTGTGGTCCATGCGGTGTTGTAAGTGTCGAGCAGTGTTTGAAGTGCTGAGACTGGTAAGTGTTTGAAGAAAGCATAGTGAATGTTGTCTGGTCCTACACTTGTGTTTCCTATCTGTGTGATTGCTAGTTGTAGTTCTGTAAGTGTAAATCTGCTGTTGTATAGGTGTGGGCGTGTGTGTCTGATTGCAGGTGGGGGTGTTCGTGGAAGTGTTGATGATCTGAGATGGTAGTGGTGTGCGAAAATGTTTGCTACTGTTTGTATGTCTGTGACAGTGTTGTTGTTGTGTCTAAGAGTGATTGCTTTGCATGGCGGTCTTCGTATGTGCTGAAATGCTCTGAGTAGTGTCCGAAATTCGCCGAGAGGTGTGAGTCTGTTAAATTGGGTGCAAAATTTGTTCCAGGAGGTCTTTTTTGCTTGTTTAATGGTGCGTCGGCATAGTGCTCTCTGATGTTTGTAGGCTGTTAGTGTTTCTGGTGTGTGGTGTCTCTCATGTCTGTGGCGTGCGTGGTTCCTCGCGCGGATCGCCCGATGGCACTCTTCGTTCCACCAGGGAGTCGCGGGAGGTTTGTGTTGGTGTTTTGGTTTTGTTCGTGGTATGTGTTCGTGTGCTGTGGTGAGGATGATGTCTGCAAACTGTTCTGGTGTGTGTTGTGGATTGTGTGCTGTTTGTGCGGCTAGGGAATCTGAAAATGGGACCCAGGATGTTTTTTTGAGGTTCCACCGGCCTGGCTGGGGGTTGGGTGGTCGGGATTTGGTCAAAGGTAATGGTGATGGGTGCGTGATCGCTAAAGTGTGGGTCAGGGTCGGATGTCCAGGACAGTGTGAGGGCTATGCGGGAAGAGGCAAGGGTGACGTCTGGGGTTGTAGGGAGGAGGAGCTGATAGGTACCAGGTAGGTTGGTGAGCCGGTGTTGAGTATGGTGAGGTTATCCTGTGTGGCTATTGCTATGAGTGTGTGTGCTCTGTGATCCGGTTGTATTGTGTGGGTGTCCCATAGTGGGCGATGTGAGTTAAAGTCTCCGGTGAGGATGATAGGTGTGCGAATTTGGTCAAGTGCTTTAGTTAATTCCGAGAGGGTTTCTGTGTTTCGCGCGGGTGGGTCGTAAATGTTGATGAGTGTGTAGGTTATGCTGTGTACATGAATTTCAGTTAATAGTATGTCTGCCGCGGGGTCGAAGTGTATCAGGCGGTGAGGGGTCGTGTTCCTTATGTATGTGCATACACCGCCTGATCTGTGTGGGTTGTGTGTGTCGTGTCTGTGTAGTGTGTACTGAGGGATGTGAAAGTGATATGGATCGTTGGGTTTGAAGTGTGTTTCTTGGATGCATAGTGCTATAGGATTTGTTCGTAGTGCGTAATGTTTGAATTCATGCCAGTGTCTGATGAGTCCGTGTGTGTTCCATTGTATGATTGTGTTCATTGTCTTTGGGTGTTGGCGCGCGTGTGTGGTCTTTTCGGTGAGTTAGGTTTTTTGGTGTTTTTTTTTTTACTGGCTTTTGTTCTTGGTGGGTGAGGGGTGGCTGTTGATAGGCGGGGGTGGTAGTTGGTGTGGAGATATGGTCCGGTATGTGTCTGTTGATGAATGTCTGGTGTCAGTGTGTTCCTTTATGTCTGTGTCCCTGTCAGTGTACGTCCGGATTGTGGTTGTTGGGGACTCCTCTGTTGAGGGCGAGGACCGTGGGTAGGGGGAGGTTGTTGGTTGCTGGAGTGGTGGCGGTGGGGGTTCGGAGGGTGGGGATGGAGTAGGTTGGCAGGTTCGTGGTGGCGGTGGTAATGGCTTGTGTGTCGGTTGCTGACCTATGTTTGCTGGTGTTTGGGTGTGTCCTGCGTGTGTTGTTGGTGAGGGTTTTTGTGTAGGTGGCGTGTTGTGCTGGTGTCGCGTGGTTGTGGGTGTTGGCAGAGCCGGGTATTCAGTGTAGTCGTGTCGTGGTGGTGGTGGTGCTGTGTAGGTTCCCCCCGGCTCTGCCCGGCGGGTCGGCCACGCCGCCAGCGGGCCGGTCACTGTCCTCCTGGCCAGGGACAGGTCCATGCCCTCCAGGTGAACCAGGCGGAGAATTTCTTTCTCCGCCATCCACTGGGGGCAGGTCCTGTCCCCAGCCTCGTGCTCCCCCCCAGGCGGCGCAGCAGGCCTCGCCGCTGTCGCATGCTTCGGTGTTATGTGGTTGGGCACAGCGGCCGCATGTGTATGTGTTGGCGTGGCACCCCCCCCCCCCGTCCCCGCGGAGTGGCCGTAGCGCTGACACCGCTTACAGCGCCGCGGGAGGGGTACGCGTGGTGTAACGGGGTACCGGAGGTACCCCGCTTTTATGTGTGTTGGTGGTGTCCTGGTGTTGAATGTCAATATGATGATGTGTGATGGTTGTTGTCCTGTTCTGGGGGCGGGCCGGTATGCGGCGGAGACACCCTGTCCCCCATCCTCGAGACAAGGGTCTCCACCGCGATACCAGCCAGCTCCCGTGCGAGTATAGTGCCCTGTGATGTGTTTAGTTTTGTTGCGGGTGTGATGGAGACCGGTGTATTGTGAATCCTGTGTATAGTGAGTAAAATGCGGCCGTCAATGTGGGAGTGTGCTTGGATTAGGAGTGCCCCCGATCGAAGTTGTTTGGCGATCAGAGGCACTCCTGTGTATTTGGCGAATTGCTCCTCCACAATCCAGGGGTCCAGGGAGCCCATAGGCTCCCCGTCGCCCCGGCGGCAGAGGAAGAACTCGCCAGTGGGTTGTGTGGTGTTCATGTTTGTGGTGTTGAATGCGTTTGGTTTGGTTGTGGTGTTGATTAAAGGGTGGTGTGGCAGGTGTGTGGCGTAGTGTTACACAGTGAACAGAGTACAGTGTTTACAAGTTGGCGGAGGGGTTCGGAAGGGCGTGAAGAAAGCGCTACAGGTGTAACAGAGGGGGCAGATACAGATGAAGAGTACACACAAAAATCAGAAACTGTGCTTGAAGGGAGCACGAATAGACAGATCAGAGAAAGATCGTGCAGAAGGCACTAGAGGGAAGATCGGGTGGGGGTTGGGGGGTTCCTGGGTGGGGGGAGTGGCAGCACCGCCGGACTGACCTTGTAGTAGTGCTGGCTTGAAGTAGGTAGATGGAGCTGAAGTTTAGATGAAGGCACTGCACTGAATCACTGAAGAGAGGAGATGTAGATGTAGAGATGGTGTAGAGCACGTAGATGCAGGTAGAAAGCTTGTAGACGATGGTGTAGAGCGAGGTGGTAGAGAAGGCTGAGAAGTAGATGCAGAAACTTGAAGTTGAAGGTAGCTGAAAATAGGTTAGCGGAGCGGGAAGGTAGTGTTTGTATGTGGAGGTTGGGTTTGGGGCGGTGCTTGTGTTCTCTGGCAGTGGGTATACGTGTGTGTTGGTGTAGGTGGTGGGTGGCAGGTGGCAGGTGGCAGGTGGCAGGTGGCTGGTGGCAGGTGGCGTCTTCTCCCGGGCCCGTCCGGGCTGTGGCCCCAAAGCTGGCGTCGTCCTCTCCTCCTTCACTCCTCACGTCCTCCTCCGTTGCAAACTCTCGTGCTTCGGTAAGAGGCGTAGCTTCAGATTCGACCGTGGTGCAGGCGTGCAAAACCGGAAGAAGATGGTATGCGAAAAGCGCCGTCACGGTAGGAGACATGCTAGTGTTAAAGGCGGACATCCATTCTGCGCATCCGAAATTTCTTGTGAAAATACTCTTGATTTTGTTCGCATAGTGGCGCTCTTGGCGCATTCATCGCCGCATGACAGATTGCTTACGTTTTCGCCCCATAATGAAGCTTGATGGCATCATATTCATTTTGTTGTAGACTAGGTGATATTGGAGTAGGTGATATTGGCTGTGCCAGGATTTTTTTTCTCAAATGAAAACAGGGACACAAGCCATAATGTTACATGTGCTTTCACAGCAAGGGATGCCTGAGTGATAAATGTACTTGACCATGTGTTTTTTGTATATTTAATTTTCCAACTAACAAATAATATAGTGAGAAATTTCCCCAAATACCACAACATCTCAGAATCATTATAGGAATGTCTGAACATTCAAAATTGACCATATTCAATTATCAAACCATGGATAGGCAGCATTCACCACACCATGGTCTCCTAGCTATGAAAAAGATTGTTGGCTTTTGGAGAGAGTACAAAAGAGGGATACAAAAATGGTTAATGGTATAAGCAACCTGACATATGAGGAAATATTAAAGAAGTTGAATATGTTTTCACTTAGACATAGAAGGCTGAGAGGAGATCTCATCGAGGTCTTTAAATTTGTCCATGGTCTGGAGAGGGGATATCTTGGGGAAATGTTTGAATTTAGCAGAAATGATGCCACTAGAGGTCAGCAATTCAAAATTAAAGTTAACCACAGCAGAACAAGGTTAAGTCAGTCTTTCTTCACCAACAGGGTAGTAGAACACTGGAACCAGTTGCCAGAAACCATTGTAAGTAGCAGCATATTGAACATCTTTAAAAACAGCATAAACAATCATTATAAGAATAGAGGGCTTGCTTTTCTGTATTACAGGGAGGGCTGATCGACGGATTTGGTGGGAAACTGGTTGAGTGTACATAATTCAACCAAGAAGGGCCATTGTGGCTCATAGTTGCACTAATCGTCTTTGTCTTTATGTCTAATCCCAGTATTTGAATGTTAGTTTGCTGGATAAATATACCCTGTCTGGATACCTGTCATGTTCAAGTTCTGAAGCAGTGTTTAGATTTGTTTGATTTGGATGCCACATGGAAATGCCGGGCGCCACATGGAAGAGCCACATGGAGGAGCCACATTCCAGATGCCACATGGAAACCTACACACCATACCTGGCGAAATTATGTATAAAAACATTTTCCGCCAAAGTGCATAACTTCCAGTATTGCTGTACTTTAAGGCATTCACAGCACATGTTTTGCATGTATTTTAACTCCATAAAGAAAACGTGAGATATGTTTTGTTACCTTCAGTTATATCAGTTTTTATTCTGCAAAATTTTGGAGATTATTTTTTTTGTATGACCAATACATTCTTCTGTAAATGCTGATATTTCCGGAGGCAAGCAAGAAAAAAGGCTTTGAGTTGGGTAACATTCCAAGTATAATTACATTAGGAATGAAGCTAGAGCATAAATTAACCTATCCCAGCTTAACCTCTTGTCAGGAGAAATCATCTTAAGAGCTGAATGGTTAAATGGCAGCCAAGGTACCCTAAAGCCCAAATAATCTTACATTTTTAAAATGGTATTGTAGTTTAAGGCAACCATGTCAAGCTTTGCATACATTTCGCCTTGATGAAGTACACAAGTGGTAAAGTTAAGCAAGGTATGCCGGGCAAATTTTCAATGTTTTTAACATTTACAAAATTGAGCTTTCTTCTTTTTCCAAAAAATTACTGTCCAGGCTAGGTTAGCTAGGAAAAATGGTGTAATATTTTTCATTTTCTTAATTTATTTTTCTCAAAGGAAGATTAGGCTTGGATAGGTTACATTAGGTTACATTATTAGGCTTGTTAGATTGTATGCTATGTAGTAAAAAAAAATTGTATTGTTTAAAAAAGGTATTGTAGTTTAACGCAACCATGATAAGATTTACACACATTTCACCTTCATGAAACACACAAAGGGTTAAGCTAAGCAAGGTAGCCTGTATGTTGGATAAATTCTCAATGTTTTAACATTTAAAAACTTGAGCTTTCTTCTTTTTGGAGAAAAAATATTTAGGCTGGGTTAGCCAGGAAAAGTGGTTTAATATTTTTCATTTTCTTAATTTGTTTTTCTAAAAGGAAGATTAGGCTTCGATGGGTTACCTTAGATTATATTATTAGGGTTTTCAGATTGTATGCTATTTTGGTTTTCTCAGGCAATGTTGTGATATGTGATTTTAACATACATTTTAGATTATATTATCTGAATTGAAGAACATTTTTGGTATGATTGTGCTTGGCAAATGATGAGTAATTATTGCCAGACGAAATTATTTGTCAAATTATCTTAATCATGTTGAGAAACCTTGTATTGGAAAACTTCGAAGAATTGAGAAACTATTCTCATACACAAATTTACCAAAGTTTTGTCTTACAGTAACATATGAATGGTCTGGGACAATACAGTTTGACAGGTAGGTCTGTGCTGCAATCATGGGCTGGAATGTATTTTGTGAAGCATGACCATGCGTCTTCGGGCAATAGACCAATCTGTTGTGTTACAAAATGATTTTGTGTTCAGTGGAAATATAAACCTATTCTGTGAATTGCATTTGAAAACTGAGGCATATAAGCACATGAAAACAAAATAAAGAACTGTTCGGTATTCTTTGTTACGTTTGCTTCGGATGCTTGCGCCAGGTTTTGATCATTCATCCTCATAAAAATTAAGAGTGTATGCAATGATTTAACTCCATAGCTCGTTGGTCCTGCAAATTAATTCGCAAAGAATAAATACTTCAAAATTGCAAGTAACAATGCCTGTGGTATGCATAAGTATTTCACATATGTTTTTTCCCTTCAGGTAATTTTGTAATTGTTGATCTTTTCCTCACTGTAATATTTGGAAAGGTAGTTAGCATGATGGAACCAGTCATTTACTTTGCAATTTTGTATTTCCTAGTTGACAGAAAAAGTAACACCAGAAAAAGGAAAGGAGCTTTGGGTTTGGTCATATAGCATACCAAATAACGTTAATTAAAAGGAAAAATGCAACACGGTCTAGACTAACCTAGACTAACTTCTAATGTAAGATAAAATTTAGGAAGATGGAGAAAAAAATATAAGAATTTTTCTTGTGAAATATCAAATTAAAAACCTATCCTGACCTAACAGGATAAGATGCTTTTCAATTTTCAAGAACGAAAGGAACTTGATGAACAAAGATAAATTTTTTGCAACAAAAAAAATTGACTATACCTAACCTAACCACTTTATTTGCTTAATGCAGGTAACATGTGTTTAAAACCTGTCTTGTGAATATCTTAAAGCCCAATAATACTGCACATACAGGTTGTGTTAATAGGAGAAAGTATTAATGATGCCAAACACCAGTGTGGAATATTGTTCCCCTTGGTTTGCCATTCACAAAATCTGGAATGCCTCAGGCATTGGTGTTGAATATGAATATCACTAAATGTGTTGTTCAAGGCTGTTGCAGATTATCAAGAAAAGTCAAAACAAACTACATTTATTACCATAATCATAACGAAGTGACCACTCATTTGTATCAGGAATCCCGTATCTTTAATTAACAAACAAAAGAATACAGAAAATTCAACTTTGTGTGGTGCAATATATGCTGAAAATTACAGTAAAATGTTATAAAAAACCTATAAAGCTAACCTAATATTCCTAGATCATTTGCTCCATGCTGATATTTGATTCCCCCCACCCTAATAATGTTGGATCCCTTGCTGCATAATCATGATTGATATCATAAAGTCAACATCATTTCAAAGTTAAGGGTTCTTAAGGGTTCAAATACATCTTCCACCACTTGAGTGCGGTGGTGTACCCTTAGATCACAGCTTCAGCTGCGCGACAGTTCGGAATGATTTTCTCGGACCACTTTGGTGGATTGAGCGAGGTGTCAACATTTCATTTACCGAACAACAATTGAATAAGCAACAACAGTTGGACACTCCCGAGAAGGCTCAGGGTCTACATAAATCCAAAGGCTGTTGAATCTTATCAACCTTCAAGTCGTGTCGGGTCGCCGAGCTTGTGAACGTTTCATTGATGAACAGCATACAAGTGCCAACATTTTTAGCAGTTGCATGGACTTTTAGTGACATCATGTATGGGTGTCGTATACTTTGGATTTGGTAGAGACGGCACGAGAGGGTTTTTTTGAAAGTTATTTTTGATGGAAAGTAATTCTGCAAAATACTTAATAATTCTTATATTGTTAAATTTCATAAAGTTTCGAGCGACCAGGCCCTCGTCCAAGGCATAGGGGTCAAATATGCTATGTTAACTGGGATAGGTAGGCGTGCCCACTTTCAGTTTATTCAACACTACCACTCTTAGAATTTACATTGGGTCGGAGTATGATGAGCTTTGTTGGTAAGCCTGCATAAGTCAAAGGACGTGACCTCTTAGTCAACGTTCTCGACTAGACCACGTCCACCAGAGACATAGGAACGCCTCAAAAAGTGTACATGTGTATGTGGAAGTGGGGCAAAACCCTTGCACCATGAAAAGTGTGGGACCATACCATTCCTCCCCTGTTTCCACACATATGATGTTTACTCGTTTTGACGATGCCGATGGATTCAGTAACAGTGGAAATGGCGAGGGCAGTGGCATATCCAAGTGGGATAAAAGAAAACAAAACCATTCTCGGTGTAGGTTTAAAAAGAATGTCGTGTTCAGGTCCTACCGTATCCAGATATGAGTATTATAATAATTGGCATTCATTTGTATACCACTCGATCCGACTCAAAACAGGCTGGCTGAACCCACACTTCGCGGTGAAGGCAAAGACGAATAATTGCCTTCGCATGTGGTGACTTTAGCATTATCTATATGATGCTGCTTGGTAAATAATGAATTTATGACAAGGTTTGTTTCATATGAAAGAAGACAAAATAAGTAAAGTTATGTACACCAGCACCATTTTCATCTGCACCAAATGGACATGGTCCTCGCAGACATCGTTGCGATGTTATTTCATTTTTAATCAAATTTGACGATATATAGCGGCATTGTCAGTTGATCAGGATTACCTTCATTGAAACGAGCGATCAATTCTAAAGGCGTTCCAGGGGACATTTTTAGTTCCTACCATCCTTTGATCAAAATATTAAACTTCACATGCGATTACATCATGCTCCAGGCGTTCCCCATGCTTAAGCTATATATAATTCCGTTGACAAGACAACCTTAAAACAAAATTGACGATTACTAACGACCATACTGGAGTGTAAGTGGTATCAGGTGATGAAGAAATTATGAATGCACCCATCACAGGTGGGGCAAAATCTCTAGATAGGATACTTTCTTTGTTTTTTACAATTATCTTCAAGATTTTACATCTAGCGACCGCGGATACCATGCGACCCAATAGCATTCTTACAGTTCGAACATCCGCCGCTAGGTGCAAACGAAGCGCCACCAGTAGTGTGGTCGCGCACCTCCCCTATCGATATCATCCACCACCGGTGTCACAGCCAATATCGACGTCGGATCATATATAACACCGACGTCACATCATCCAATATCGGCGTCGGATCATATATAACACCGCCATCACATCATCCAACGCTGGCGTCACACAATCCAACGCCGGCATCACATCGACCAAAACCGGCATCACATCGACCAAAACCGGCATCACATCGGACAAAATCTGCGTCACATCATACAACAACGGTGTCGCATCATCCGACACGGGCGTCACATCATCCAATGCTGGCGTCACACCATCCAACACCGGCGGCACATCAGCCAATACCGACGTCATGTCGCCCAACGCCGGCATCATATCATCCAACACCGGCGTCACATCATCGGACACCGGCGTCACATTGCTAAACACCGGCGTCACACCATCTGACACCAGCGTCACACCGTCTAACACTGGCGTCACATCATCTGACACCGGCGTCACATAGTCTAACCGGGAGGACATGGTGACCCGATTCGCCCCAGAACAGTGCCACAGTCACTCTTTGCGACACTATAGGCACTCCACCGCACCGCTCGGTGCGGTGGAGTGTCTAAGCTATCGAGATCGTCGGATCAGCGACAATCTCGATAGTTTAGGATGCCAACTTCAGTACATGACGTTCACGCGTACCTGTTCGATTGTTGTTGCTGGTGACGTGGACATCTACATGCTAAGGTAGAAGTTAAATAGGCACCAACTGGAATTGCAGCTTGAAACGTAAGTGCGATCTCCGTGTTTGCAAAAATACGTAGACTGCTTGTAAGCCGCTGTGTCGCTTTTTATGTATTGTAATCAGCAGTCGATTACAGCGTATTCGCAATGACAACACACAGTGTCGCCATGGCCGTGATTTTACCGGAGCCATTATGAAGTTTGACAACAAAAAAAATAATGGCTTCTGCAGCAACGAGGTGTTTGGGTCGCATTGACTTCGACGGCTGTGATCCCCTCATATATACAGACTGGTACTGTGCTTTTCAGTGTAGACCGCATTCGCGGACTAGGCATTATTCAGATTAGCCATTCACGAATTGATGCTCGTGTGGGTCATTGTGGTGGTGTGCCCGGCACGAATTCTCTCATAGCTGAGTCGATCCGAACTCAAAACTCCAGCCCGAGGGCTGCAATCCAGCTCGAGGCCTCGCTCTAGCCCAAGGACACGTGAGGTCATCTGACTACTTGGCCACACACACCACAATGTCACGATCCTGAGCACCGTTGCTGTGCTGGTGCACAATTTCGTTGCTGTGTAATGCTGCCATCCCGTTGCTGTGACATTTCACCTCTCCAGGGCTCTACACTTGTGTCACTCTGATGCTGTGCCACCCCACAACCTTGCTGTGCCGCGCCGCTGTGCTGTTCTGCCATCCGGCTGCTGTGCCGCCCTGCCCCTCGCTACTGCTGTGCTGTTGCGTTCTCCATTGATCGTGTTCCGTCAACGGCTTGATGCTGTCGCCACGAAGCCGGACCGAACCTCACACATCGGAGCCGGACCGAACCTCACACATCGGAGCCGGACCGAACCTCACACGTCGGAGCCGGACCGAACCTCACACGTCGGAGCCGGACCGAACCTCACACGTCGGAGCCGGACCGAACCTCACACGACGGAGTCGGACCAAACCTCACACGTCGGAGCCGGACCGAACTTCACACGTCGGAGGCGGACCGAACCTCACACATCGGAGCCGGACCGAACCTCGCACATCGGAGCCGGACCGAACCTCGCACGTCGGAGCCGGACCGAACCTCACACATCGGAGCCGGACCGAACTTCACACGTCGGAGCCGGACCGAACCTCACACATCGGGGCCGGACCGAACCTCACACATCGGAGCCGGACCGAACCTCACACGTCGGAGCCGGACCGAACCTCACACGTCGGAGCCGGACCGAACCTCACACATCGGAGCCGGACCGAACCTCACACATCGGAGCCGGACCGAACCTCGCACGTCGGAGCCGGACCGAACTTCACACGTCGGAGCCGGACCGAACCTCACACATCGGAGCCGGACCGAACCTCGCACATCGGAGCCGGACCGAACCTCCACGTCGGAGCCGGACCGAACCTCACACGTCGGAGCCGGACCGAACCTCACATCGGAGCCGGACCGAACCTCACACATCGGAGCCGGACCGAACCTCGCACGTCGGAGCCGGACCGAACTTCACACGTCGGAGCCGGACCGAACCTCACACGTCGGAGCCGGACCGAACCTCACACATCGGAGCCGGGCAGAACCTCACACGACAAAGCCGGGCCAAACCTCACACGTCGGAGCCGGACCGGACCTCATACGTCGAAAAACAGTGCAGCTAGGGCGCAAGACGACCGGCCGTGAACGAAGCAGCGAACATACAGCCGTAAACGTGGGCGAAAGTGCAACTACCGTCTGGAATATTGACAGTAAAAATATTCGGCGGAAAATGATCTTCGCCAGTCTCCCTTCAAACGCATTTGCGGTATTTGTAGTAAAAATGACTGGGACATGCAAATACGTACCACATAGTTGAGTCTGAAGCACCAAGCAAAAGCATGCCAGACTGAAGTTTGGAAGCACATTCGAAACCACAGTTGATAGGACGCTGATTTATATCTTCATGTGCGCAGTGGAGCGGCTATTTTCTTCAAGTGTGGATAAAAACAAACGTAGTAAAAGTGAAATTCCTTAATGTCTCTCTTCCATTCATATGAGATCTATATGTCTGCGTGTTCACGGGCAGATTCGTGGCTTAGTCTTCCCCCGCTAGCCACATTATGCGCCCTATACGCGACTGCGCAGCAACCGATAGCGGTACCGTTCCTCTGCCGGCGGTATCTAGCACTTTGTGTTGAAGTTTTGTGTTCGGTGAGTGACAGGCAGGCCATGCTCTTTGCACCCATTGTTGGTGAGCATGAAGGGTGGATGGGTAGCAGAACTTCCCAGTGAAACATGAGTGCGGAGCTCCAACTGCGCCGCGCCAGCTGTCGGTCCAGTTCAGTCAACTTCAGCTCGCGCACAGCGACTTCGCAACTGACTGATCTCCATTTAAAGAAATAAAACAACTTATGCTCAAGTTGTCTTTGTTCAGCACTGGAAATGCAGTCGACCCTGACGTTTATCCTGAGCTCTGGCCCTACCATCCAAGGTGAAAATTGTTCAAACTATGGCACCCATACACAATCATAGGCAAGAAACTGCCACCTGAGGGATGTATTTTTTTCTGTCAGCATTAAAGCAAGCACACTCTAAAAGCGTATCACCATCGACATGCATGATTTCCTGCGTACTAAACACCCGACTAAGACCTGTTCGCCGATCGCAACGAATGCACTGTTTGGCAATGGCCTATGGCCGAAACGTCGCAATAAATATCTACCTTTTTCTAATATTGAGTCGTTCCTGGATCTAAAAGACCAATTTAGCTTTTAATATATTCACAACTATGACTGACCAGGAAATTCAGGCATATCTGAACTATGTACGCATATATCTGCATGGATATATATATATATGCATATATATATATATGTATATATATATATATATATATATGCATATATATATATATATATATATATATATATATATATATATATATATATAAATATGTGTGTGTGCGTGTGTGTGTATGTGTGTGTGTGTGTATGTATGTGGTCGGCTAATCGCGTTGTACTTTGTTATTCAGAATTAAACGTGCGACGTCTGGAATTTTTCCAGTCTGGAGCTTATGGTTTCCATTGTGCATATAGTCATCGCACTTTTCCATTCAGCGTCCTTTCGATTCGATCATCGTATGGCCCAATGAAAACATGACCTATTTGCAGTAAGAGCTAAGAGCTACAAGCTAATTGCATCAGTGCCAAAGTTTCATCATTATTACGTGCAAGGAAGCTGTTGCAATTCAGCTTCCGGGCGACGAACTTCGCTTCACTCAATTGAAAATCAATTGATTTGAATCTCAGCTTCTGAGCGGCCGACTTCAGGCGGCTTCCGGTGCAGCCGCGACCCTCTGCGAGCGCCGGCTTCCTCGGCCTGCCGACTTCTCACGAAGGCCGGCCTGTAATGACTACATCAAGGCGACTCGCTGCTCGCAACCACATCCGAGCCGGCGCGTTAGCCGGCGGCGGCGCCAATCGGTCGCTCAGCAGCGATCAGGCTGATAGCGACTGGAAATCGGCCGGAAGTTCACAGCAGCGACACCGGCCGCCGGCGTCGACCGGCGGTGGAATTCGGGCGGCACACGCCGCCGCAGTTTCCGCCGCCGGCCGGACGGATGCGGCACAGTCCGCCGCTGCGAGCGCAGCCGCTGTGACCAGCGGACGCTCTGCGGACTGATTCCGCCGCCGGCCGGACGGGCTGCGGCACAGTCCGCCGCTGCGAGCGCAGCCGCTGTCACCAGCGGACGCTCTGCGGACTGATTCCGCCGCCGGCCGGACGGCTGCGGCACAGTCCGCCGCTGCGAGCGCAGCCGCTGTGACCGGCGGACGCTCTGCGGACTGGTTCCACCGCCGGCCGGACGGCTGCGGCACAGTCCGCCGCTGCGAGCGCAGCTGCTGTGACCAACGGACGCTCTGCGGACTGATTCCGCCGCCGGCCGGACGGCTGCGGCACAGTCCGCCGCTGCGAGCGCAGCTGCTGTGACCAGCGGACCCTCTGCGGACTGATTCCGTCGCCGGCCGGACGGCTGCGACACAGTCCGCCGCTGCGAGCGCAGCTGCTGTGACCAACGGACGCTCTGCGGACTGGTTCCACCGTTGGGACGCGATCGAGTTCACCGGACTCCATCCAGTTGCGTGTTGTTGCATTGACCCCCATTCAAGTCATAAAGTGGTAGCGCGTAATAAGAGTCGCAGGGGCCCATGTTGGTTAAGCCTATCAGGGGAAGATACTGTAGGACCAGAGAATGCATCGAAACCGCGGCCCGCTGCCGAGCGGGAAAACACTGAAACGTCCGCCGTCGTGTGACAACCACGGACCCGCCGATCGTGTGTGAACTGCTCCCGTTCGTGACCGACACTGCTGAGCCGCGGGCCCGGCAGACCACAGACCACAGCCCACGCATTCCCCTGGCAGAGCACAGACCACGCATTCCCCTGGCCGAGCACAGACCACGCACTCCCCTGGCCGAGCACAGACCAGGCATTCCCCTGGCCGAGCACAGACCACGCACTCTCCTGGCAGACCACAGACCACGCATTCCCCTGGCCGAGCACAGACCACGCATTCCCCTGGCAGACCACAGACCAAGCATTCCCCTGGCAGACCACAGACCACGCATTCCCCTGGCAGACTACAGACCACGCATTCCCCTGGCCGAGCACAGACCACGCATTCCCCTGGCAGACCACAGACCACACATTCCCCTGGCAGACCACAGACCACGCACTCCCCTGGCACCCCACTGGCCACTTTCACAATTTCGCGTTGGTGAATGGCGACAGTGAAATTGATGCCGAGCGAAGGTCTCGTGTACCGCAACGAGCCCATGTGAGTGTTATTTGTCGGAATGTCTTAGTATCATAACCATACAATGTTTGATAAGCTTGGCTATGGTTGGATTTAATGAAGGCTGCCACCCCTTCCCCAAGAGCAACGACGATATCTTCTATGCGCCATAGTGGGTACATCTTTATATAGCCTAATAGCTCTGGTAGCCGTCATCTGCTAGCCCACAGATTTTGACGCACTCAGCTGGTTTTAAGACGGGTGCTATAGGGGCAGACCAACTAGGCGTGGGAACTGGCTCCAGAATATCCACTTCATATCCTTTTTCAGTTGGACATCAATTTTTCTCTTCAGAGCAAATGCTAAGACACAGCAAAAGTCTATGCTCGTGAAACTTCGGCATGACTTAGGCGGCATCAATATCCCGACGGACCTCAGTTCCTTCAATCTTCCACAGCTCGTCCTTCAAGACGTCCTTGAATATAAATTTCACTCCAATGTCAGGGTGCGCATGTATTTTACAATCTGGCGCAACGCTTTCAATTTAAACAACACGTGCTGCATATCCAACAGAAGTGCCCGGATGCAAAAATATTTCCTCCACCTTGGGCATATGTGCGTTTAAAACGAACACGATTATGCCACACCTGTTTCAAATTTGTTCCACACTGGACTGATGTGTCAGCACAATATTCATACGCACCTCAAACTTAATGCACGAAGCCTAACTATCTAATTAGCAGAGGTGCCATGCTGCGTCGCGATTCATTTTCGCCCACAGCCGTCCCGCTCAGTTTACGCCGAGTACAGCCATCAGCGCAGCAGAGAGCCGCCGGCTGACAGCCGAGCATTGCCAGGTCGGCTTCTGGGCAGCACATCATGCGGCATGACGACATGACCACGTGACCAGGCTTCCGTTGGCCGCCTTCGTACCGGCATCCGGTGTCGCTTCGACATTGCACCTGGTTCTGCTGTATATTTTTTTCCGAAAAGGCGTTCGCTTCAAAGAAAATAGCGTGTTAAAATCTGCAAAAGCTACCGTAGAGCAGCTACACGTTGCAGGTATCATCGGACAATGTGTGATGAGGTTATATGAAATCAAGGGAGGACATTTAGCAGGCGACGATTGTAAGTGTATTTATTGAGATGGTTCCCAGTATCTCGATAAAACCGGCGTGAATTGCACGCGAAGTGTTATCGACATTCGTTCCAGCAGGTTTACTCAGTGGAATTGGCAGCCATTCTTACTCCACTTCACCATTTTCCCGGAAAGCAGTGGCAGCTGGCAGTCTCGACAGCCATTCAGCGATGCTGCGAATAGAAGTAAATTTCCATCCAAGTCAGGAACCATTATCACTGGCTTCCACCCAGATCTCTGAATTCTCGCAGTGTGGTAAGATTCCCCTGGCAGTACGAGGGAGGTTCCGATACCATGTATCCCAAGCTTGGTGCACACACACACACACACACACACACACACACACACACACACACACACACACACACACACACACACACACACACACACACACACACACACACACACACACACACACACACACACACATACACACACACATACACACACACACACACATACACACACGCACACATCCGTGTAAGGCGTGCACAGCGAGGACTGTGACTCGTCACCGACTATCGAGGACCATATGAAGACACCAGTTGACAAGGCTCAGACTTGGAATGTTAGTAGTCGTGCATGTCTAGTCATGCTCTGACTATAGAGTTATGGAGAAAAGCATCATGACAGGCCATCGGAGCGAAACTGAATACCGAGGACCGATGCGATAACCGAGGACCGATTTCGCACGGGCGCAACCAGGGGGGACAATTGCGGGCGTTTGCTCCTTTCCACGCTCAAAGCGTTTTTCAAGCGAAGGCGCCTCTCAGAGTAGGAAAGGCACCTCATCCAGGGAAATGGTGCCACGTCCAGAGAAATGGTGAGCCTCCAGAAAGAAAATACCTAACAATCAAATTCCCTTCATCTGCCCCTGCCGGTGTGTGAACTGTGCGAACTTGTTGTGAATACCGAGGACCGTGTGTGAAGGGTTCCTACCATCCGCCACATGCGAGGACCGCTTTATACCCATCCACGTTGTCTTCTCAAACGCCCTCTGCGGTATCGACGCTTATCACAGCCACAAGTATATGATTATGAGTCTGGCACTCGGCATCAAACAGCAAGACGCAACTTGACATCCGCTAGAAAGCAACCCATATTTCCTGGTGACGTCGAATGGTTAACCGAACCCTTGTGACTTAGTTTCAGTAATTCGAAGTCACGATCACGGAGCATCATGAAATTGGGTTCAACATCAGATGCCCCTTAGTGCGACCGTACTGAAATTCTGGAATAATGTTGTTTGAAATACAATGTGTTCTCCTTCATTTTCCGCTGCTACCCAGCTTGGGCAGCGGAAAATGAAGGAGAACACATTGTATATGGAGGGGGAAGCATTCCATAATATATACAATGATTTTCAATTCATTCTTCAAACCCGAATGCGTCGGACACAATGAGAAAACATGTGATATGATACGATACAGGCTCATCTTCCCTCACCTGTCTCCCATTTCACCTCGAAGCACGTTAAGCTCTACTTCAAGTTTGGAGGACTATCGAGCGCCTACTGCCGGACACAGGGGGAACTGACTGCACAAGTGCTGGTGGCGCATCTACCGAATTCCCCTGCTGCGGGGAATTAACAAACAAACGAAATAATAATAGTGAACAACAACGAAAATAGCATGCAGTAACCTGGATCTTAAGCAACTTTTGCGATAGAATGACATTTTGGGATCATTGCAAGGATTTTCCCCGCCGCCAACATAATACAATACTCTGTCCTCCTGAGTATCGTGGAAGCTGACTGGACTGGTGCTGATGGTGTCCCTGATGAGCCGTCCCTACTTAACACCGTTGGAGCTGGCCGAACTGTGCTGGCTGCGTTTCTGTCGAGCGGCCCTTGCTGAGTACTGCGGGAGCTGACTGGACGAGCTCTGGTAGCGTTCCCGCCGAGCCTGAATACCGTCAGAGTAGCGGACCAGTACTGGCGGTGTCACTGCTGAGTCACCTCTATTGAGCACCGGTGAAGTCGGCCGACCGATGCTAGTTGCATAAGGACCGAACGGTTCCTACTGCGTGACGGGAAGCTGATCGGACCAGTGTTGGTGACATCCCTGCCGAGCGACGCCTGTTGGGTGTGGGGGGTGCTGGCCGAGCGACACTGGTGGCGTACAAACCATGCGGCCCCCACTATGCACCGTGGGAGCTGACTGGACCGTGCTGACATCCCTGCCAAGTACCATGGGAGCTGACACAAACGATGCTGGCAGTGTGCGAGCCGAGTAGCTCCTACTGAATGCCCGGAAAGCTGAACAAGCCGGTGCTGGTGATGTTTCTGTCGAGTCGACACCAAGTACCGTGGGAGATCACCGGACTGGTGCTGATGGCGTCCCTGTCGAGTTACCTTTACTGTGTACCGGGGGAGCTGATGAAACCGGCGCTGGTTGCGTCCCTGTCGAGCGGCCACCGATGAATACCGGTACGTGGGAGTTGACCGGACTGGTGACGGTGGTGTTTCTGCTGAGCGTTTCTCACCCAGTACCGGGAAAGCTGACGGGACCGGTGATGGTGGCATCTCAGCCGAGCGGCTCCCTCTTAGTACCAGAGAGGCTGATCGGACCGGTGCTGGTGACGTTCCTGCCGAGTTGCCCTTACTGGGTACCGGGGAGCTGACCAGACCGGTATTGGTTGCGTCCTGGTATTAGTTGGCCGATCGACCTCTGCTGCGTACCGAAGGGAGTTGACCGGACTGGTGTTGGTGGTGTCAACGCCGATCTGTCTCTGCAAGTTCCGGCGGGAGCTGACTTGACGGGTATTGGTGGTGGCGCCGACGTCGCTGAGTACCGTGAGAGCTGACCAAAATGGTGCTGGTGGGGTACGTGCCGAGCGGCTCCTACTGAGTGCCGTGGGAGCTGACTAGGCCAGTGCTGGTGGCGTTTCTCTCGAACCGCCACTACTAGGTACTCGGGGAGCTGGCCGGACCGGTGTTGGTGGCGTCTCTGCTGAGCGGCCCTTACTGAGCACAGGTGGAGCTGATCGGCCGATGTTGGTCATGCTGATGATGGTAGTGTCCTACTAGTAGGGAGTGTCCTTCTGTGGTATCGCTGTAGTGTAATGGTCATGGTGAGACGGTTCCAGATGTCGAGCGAAACGCCGAGTTCGCGTGTAAACATCAGTTTGTTTTTTGGGCGTCTGAATCGTAATGTCGTAATGTCGTTAACCGCCAAGAGTAAGGAGGCCTGTGGACCATGTGGAATAGTGTTTGTCTGTTGCGGTGTTATTTAATGCGGGATATTTACCACCGGATTTCAAATACGTCTGGATTCGTAATTGTTAATGCGAAACGAATCGAGATTTGCCGAACTTTAGCAATATTTGCTAGATTTTCACTTATTCGTCTTTAAGAAGCATTGCAGTCAATTATATAAAAAAGTCCGGCTCGAACAATCTTTGAAACAAAACTTGGCATCTTGTGCGGTTTCAGTCTGATATTTTATTTGTCTTTCGGCGGTAGGTGCTTCATGATGGCTAAAACTATGCTGAGGTTCGTCTATTTGTGTAGCATTTCAGATAGTTTTCAAATCCTAACAATAATGATACACATGTGCAGAAATGAAAATACCTTGCACGCCTTACTCGCGACGCTAACACTACAGGAAATAAAATATCTCCCACTTTCTAGTTCCTCTGAAGGTAAAATGAATAGCGAATCAAAACACGCTGTTCATGTGGACGCCATCAGTCATGGCACCCCTCTCCCCAAAATCATGTTTCACAAAACAGAATATACATTCCGTGTTGAGGTTAGCATAATGTTGCGCGATAAGTATCTTGGTAGTCTTATCTTGTGTCATCAGAAAGGGCCATTCTAACATAGTGATCTTAATGGTCATATGTTCACGATCATTATGTTCTTGAAAGTTCAATATTTGCAAGCGAGAATATGGGAATCCCAATTTCGGCTCGATACTATACAAGAATGGTGAATACGTGGATTATAGATACAGGAGTGAAAACGAAAGCTATTTTATATAAAAATTGGAACCGGGTATAACTTCAGCTATGCTATTTGTTTGTTGGTTTCTAGCATATCATTGGACCGATCAGCATTGGTCACCTGTTGGTGTGACATAATGCTGCCTCAGGTAACGTCGCATCATCTCCGCTAGTGCCAATCGATAGCTGCTGACGTGACTAGCAATAGGGGACGTACTGGTAGACTGTGGGCTACGCAAAAGCAGAGATATGGAAATATCGGAACAGAACAGTCGGGTTTTGAGCTCGATTCAAATTAGTCAGGTCTTGCAACTAGCCGGCGCCTCGTAACGCGGGGCTTAGCGTTACAAGCACAGTGTGATGGCTAAAGCAAGACTATTGAACTTATGGATTCGTTCGTGACATGCGGCCGAGTCAGGTGGTGAATCTGCGAGCCCAGGAACGGATTCAGAAGCCTGGCGGGATGAACTTTCATAGCAAATCTCCGATTTATTTTCCTTTAAAAATTATTAAATTTTTTTTAACAGCTGACATTTTTGGGATTTGTTTGAGACCATATTTATTATATGTAATGTTGTTAGACTTCGGCAAATTACAATCTTAGTGCAAAATATAGTAAATAATCTGTTCCTAGAGGATAGGGGGAGTGGCGGAATGGCTACAACACGAGTCCATGGCTATTCAGGGCGCTCGCAATACCCATGCATCTGATATAACTATAACTAAATAAACGCGTGTCCTTGTTAGCACTACATTTACTGTCCAGCACCATAGACACTCACAGAACATGGGAGGATATAGGGAATAAACATAGGGACATATGTCCCTCCCCATGAAAATGTGAAATGTGCCACTTTGGCTGGATAGGCCAGAAGGCTCGAATGCACTCCTCCCCCTGCCGCCCGATTGATTTTTCATGCGTCAAGGACTACGAGGGATAGACGCCTCTAAGAGGAAAAGGCGCCACTTGTGGACGAAAAAGCACCCTTTCAGTGTGCTCTGGTATACTCCACACCTTTCGCTTTATGGATTTTTTGAAAACGTGGCTGCGTGTGGAGAAGGATGTGCATAACTCGTTGGTTGGGAAATATGCTGGGGGAATAAGCGTACATTTTCAGACAGGTATGTAAGTGCCGAAGAGTGTTGAATATGGGTCTGATAAGGAAACAAGGGTTTGGAAAAGTGTTATCATGCATGGCATATCATATAATTCAGATGATATTTAGTGAAGCACTTGCGTACATCTATCCAGAACTCAGCCAGACCCTTCTTTCTAGTGTTTATTCTCAGGCTTCCAATTCACTGGGATGTAAGCGGGCAAGACCTTGGCAGTTTCAAATTAGACAGCCAGATCCTGACTAGTTTTCCTGACTGATTCCAAATTAGATATCAACACATTGCAACCTGGGTTGCCAACAAGCATTTAAACACACATGCCAAGGAATGATTTCCTCTAATGCGGCACTTATTTCCTCGGACCATTGTCACGTTCTACAGAAAGTGCTGCAAACTAACTTAGCATGCACCAGCAGATAGCTGATCGCATCAATTATGATGAACTATCAATCATCTTTGTGAGCAACTATCCATTTCATCACAATCACCATCCCATTCACACGTTTCACACCATCACCATCACCATTCGTTTAGCTCAATTGGGTCAAGTATCAATAGGTTCAGGTTAGCTTTATAATTTACACATAGGTGTAGGTTAGGTTACATCAGCTTACAGCATTTGCAATGTACCTTCAATAGGGAGCTGAGGAAATGAGTGCTGCTGTAGGAGAAATAGATGTTCTGCAAGTCGCTTTAAGTGCTGGGAGGAAATATAGACTAGACGCAAGTGCTGTAGGAATGAATGCAAAGGCCTCCTGAAGACGTAAGCGTGCATAAGTAGTACCAACTGTTCTCGCAGATGTTGCCCCCATTTTATTATGGATGACGGTCAATCGCGGAAGTAGTTTACCTCCGGAATGCTTCTAGGTTGGTGCTTACACATCAGAAAACTGACTTCTAATGAAGCAGGATCACTTTATATTCGGGTCCTATACCTATCCTGCTTATACAGTATTGGTTTTACCTCATGTAGACATCCTGGCACTTAAACCTACTCGTCAAGCACTTCTTTTTCGCACTGCATCAGATATTTCCTCAGACCCCGCGAAAGGTTTATTAAATGTATTATAAACTAACCAAACATAATATCAACGTTTAGATTGCATCCTTTTAAACTCTTGAATAATTGATCGTATCTGCCAACATTTAGTCAACATATCTGAGGACACTTGAAAAAATTAGCTGCAAACTGGCGGATCCAAGGACGGGCAAGGGAGCCATGTTCCTCGTCCAAGGAGGCCGATTTTGCCTAGCTTTTGCAATCAGTAAAATACCATATTCTTCAA
>JAOTOL010001521.1:0-97500 GCA_034440575.1 Imbricaverruca yamaguchii
TAGGAGGGGCGATCGTCGCGGGGAATCGAACCACGCACCTCTGGCTTGCGAGACGCTCTGCTTAACCACTGAGCTACCGACGCTCTGTGACGTCACGTCACGTCACGTGCGTGTCCCGGGGACGGGGGCGGGCTTGGTCGAGTGGCTAAGGTGTTGAGCTATGGGTACCAAAGTTCCCGGGTTCAACACTCGCACCACTCGGGATATTTCCTAATCCCGCGGCCCACCGGCGAAACAGTGTGAGAGCGGCGCCATTGACCCCGATCGTGCATAAAATGCGTCGAGAACCACCCAATTAGAAAACGTCCAACGAGACTGCAGCGAGCTTCGGCGGAGGCGGGTTTGCTTTCAACGCACCCATGCCGAACTTGGAGGCACTGTTGTCGACATCGGATCCATTTGCCCGCTATGTGTGACGCGCGCGTGTCAAGCTTCAAACCGCTCTGTGTGTAATTACCTGGATCCAGTGTACTTGCTGCTGAAATGTGTGCCCTTGTACCGAATACGGCTAAGCTGGAATGACGATGGTCACGACAGCCTTGGACAATGCGTCTGTCACAGCCGGCTGACAACAGAACGCAGTTGTCAGCCCGCAACTTTTTCACTGCAGTGGAATGATGCCACACCACATGTCTAACTTCGTTAACAATGTTGCATGGAAACAGGTAAGGAGTTTAGGAGGGGAGATACTGGCTGGGTACAGAACTTCTACGAAATCATCAAGCAAGAGGGCTCGGACATACAAATGGATTCAGTTGCAGAGGAACAGTCATACATTACAAAAAAAAATCTGATGTGAGTAGAACTGGCTTTGAGTAGGGAAATATCATAAGAAAAAAGCTAAGAAACATCGCAAATTAATAGTAATGTTGAGAAAACATCGCTACTAATATCCTTTTTTTCTAGGTAGCAGGGGCCTTCAGCAGTGTGTTCTATCGTGAGCTGCTCTTCCTTCAATTTGAGACGAACGCTGCACAGTTGTTACTAGGGCTTCAATTACTCATGCAGACGTCATGCAACAAAGGCAAGCTACTGGATGTGGCGAACCAACGCGGCGAGCATTGTCCTTTTGTCGTGGAATAATGACCGAATTCGCTCTTCGATGAGTAGCATGGCATTGCCCTCAATGCAGCCTAATGATCAACTGGATGTTCGAGTGCTTCGAAGTCCAATTTAAAATTCGATTGACTCGCAGGGTCACACGTTAAGATCTGCACTTATTTAATACGCTCGAGTTTGAACAAACATTTGAGTCGCCCGACCCCGTCCCGAGATGAACGTGTATCTCGAATTTGTTGTCTGACGACACCTGTGCTGAAAAGCCAAAGACTTCGACGTAAAGTCCGAAACCGCTGAAAAATCATGGATGCACGCCGTCTTTACCAGGCCACGTGACTCGTAATGCCGCAGGTGGCGTCACAAGGCTTGCAAGACGCTGGTAATTCCTCGCAAACACTGAGCTAACTCATAAAAGCCGAGATAGCATGCGAGGTATGCCCCGAAACTGTACAAAACCCAACATCGTGCGGCCGCCGGTTACCGATCCCCGAACACGCCGAGGGCGCTCAAGTGCCGGCAGCTGGAGCGGAAGCTCTACACGTGCTTGAATGCCGTCACCATCAATCATGTTGGCGGAGCAAGCGGCACTTGGTGGTGACGGCAGTGGTGACGGGAGCGGTGAGGGTGACGGCGACGATGATACTGACGGTGAGTCAGCCACAGTAACGGTGAAGGCAGTGGTGACGGCAGCGGTGAGGGTGACGGCGACGATGATGCTGACGGTGAGTCAGCCACAGTAACGGTGAAGGCAGTGGTGACGGCAGCGGTGAGGGTGACGGCGACGATGATGCTGACGGTGAGTCAGCCACAGTAACGGTGAAGGCAGTGGTGACGGCAGCGGTGAGGGTGACGGCGACGATGATATGACGGTGAGTCAGCCACAGTAACGGTGAAGGCAGTGGTGACGGCAGCGGTGAGGGTGACGGCGACGATGATGCTGACGGTGAGTCAGCCACAGTAACGGTGAAGGCAGTGGTGACGGCAGCGGTGAGGGTGACGGCGACGATGATGCTGACGGTGAGTTAGCCACAGTAACGATGAAGGCAGTGGTGACGGCAGCGGTGAGGGTGACGGCGACGATGATGCTGACGGTGAGTCAGCCACAGTAACGATGAAGGCAGTGGTGACGGCAGCGGTGAGGGTGACGGCGACGATGATGCTGACGGTGAGTCAGCCACAGTAACGGTGAAGGCAGTGATGACAGCAGCGGTGAGGGTGACGGCGACGATGATGCTGACGGTGAGTCAGCCACAGTGACCAATAAGAAGAAATACTTACTCTAGCCAGAATCTTCTATTTTGACTATAATTGGCAAATATACAAAACTAATAAGTAATCAAAAGCGGAAAAAATGAAAACTTCTTCTGGTGCGTTTTGTTTCATCCCTAAAGATAAGCAAACACTGCAAATGTCATGAAAATATATTTATCCGTCAAAGTGTGACGACTGATTGAACTTTTTTGGAGGTGACCTCACTTGACCTTGACTACTCGTTGACACTAGATGACCTGACTTCAAAATTTTAACACAACGTGCAAAATTGATGTAGAAAAAGGTATGCCAAATTTCGGCGCGCTGCCTTTCGCCGTGTTAAGAGGTGAAGCATTTCGAAAGGGACCGTGGCCCCTTGACCACCACCTTAATGCGCTACTGGCGCTACCAAAACGTAAACATTATCCACTGCTCATATGCTGTAGAGGAGATTTATCAAATGCCAAATCGTCACGCTCCGGCTCGACTGCATGCAGAATGCAAAGATATAATTGCGAAAAAAGCTAGAAAAGCCCATTGAGGTTACACGAAAACCATGTATTATGCAAGAATAAAAAGAAAAAACACCACACGCCCCGCGGTACCGTACTACCACAGTCTCGAAGACTGGATCTTGACGGCGACGTTAACATATCGCACATATTCGCATTGCATACACTGGTTTACGAAGCCTGAATAGCTCCACAATTGAAAACGCGTTCAGAGATGCCGAATAGACGACACCTAAGGAACACCTAGACACGTTGTGCACACTGTGACGACACCTAGAGAACACCTAGACACGTAGTGTACACTGTGACGACACCTAGAGAACACCTAGACACCGTAGTGTACACTGTGACGACACCTAGAGAACACCTAGACGCCGTAGTGTACACTGTGACGACACCTAGAGAACACCTAGACACCGTAGTGTACACTGTGACGACACCTAGAGAACACCTAGACACCGTAGTGTGCACTGTGACGACACCTAGTGAACACCTAGACACCGTAGTGTACACTGTGACGACACCTAGTGAACACCTAGACACCGTAGTGTACACTGTGACGACACCTAGAGAACACCTAGACGCCGTAGTGTACACTGTGACGACACCTAAGGAACACCTAGACACGTTGTATACACTGTGACGACACCTAGAGAACACCTAGACACCGTAGTGTACACTTGAATCAGATCAGCCCTCAGTATAGTATGCTTCACAGGAACACACATCCAGTTCCTTAATCGCTGCTTGACATCCAGAAAGCCTTAACTATGCAATCGGTGTTGTAGCTCTTTTGTAAGCCTTTATCTCGAGGTCCTATCTCGGATATGATGAGAATATGAGGTTCAAACACACACAATACTCCTAATGTGATCTGACGAATGAACAGTATGAAGCTTCTTTGGCTATTTCCTTGTGTAAGACACGTTTGCTCTGACTATCCCTAGTATTCATAAAGATTCCGTTTTTTGCAATTTCACATTGTCTTGCAAAATTCCAATCTTTCGTTATTACAACTCTCAAATATTCCCTTTTCGGCCGTTCATTATGAATCCGATATCCGACTTTCATGTGCCATTCGAAAAATGGCATATTAAATTAAATTTCGACGAGTAAAATATCATGCATGTAGGTAGGCAGCATATGAAGATACTTGGTGATACTACTCCATACGTGATGGGTGGCCAAGTACTATTTGTGACTCAGCAGGAGAAGGACTTAGGTGTTATTTTGAAAACACAATTAGGGCATCAGAACAGACCAAAGAAGCGAGGAAGAAGGCACTAAGAATGTTTGGGGTGATGAATAAGAATGTATCATAACAAAGTAAAGAAGTCATCGGGAAGCTTTACAATGCATGCCAGGTTACAATTGGAATACTGTGTCCAAGCTTGGTCTCTAGTTATATAAAAAAATGTTGACTTTTAGAGAGAGTACAAAAGATGGCAACAAAAATGGTTAATGGTATAAGCCAAATGGCATATGAGGAAAGATTGAAAAAAATTTAATATGTTTTCACTTAGGTATAGAAGGCTGAGAGGACATCTCATCGCAGTCTTTAGGTTTGTTCATGATCAGGAACAGGGATATCTCAGCGAAATGTTTGAATTTGGCAGAAATGATGCAATTAACGCTCATCAATTCAAAATTAAAGCTAATCATAACAGGACAAGGTTGACACATTCTTGCTTCACCAACAGGGTATTAGGACACTGGAACCAAGGACCATTGTCACTGAACAAATTTAAAAACAGCATAGACAATCATCATAAGAATAGAGGGCTTGCTTTTGAGAAATAATTGTAAGTAGCAGCAAACTGAACAAATAAAAAATAGCATAGACAATCATTAGAAGAATAGAGGGCTTGGTTTACGGCATTCCAAGGAGGGCTGATGAACGATTTGGTGCGGAACTGGTTCAGTGTCCAGAGTGAAACTAAAAAAGGCCCTTGCGGCTCATAGTTGCACGGACCTTTATGGTTTTATGTCTTTATGTCACTGAAGGTCGTGTCCCCGCATTTTGTGCTTGCATTGTTCACTGTCTGCCGAGTCTTTACCTGGCCAATGTCTTCGTTAATATGGTGTTATAAGTTTACTTTTAGATCCGAGCTTGCTGACTGATATTAACGAGCCGTCACCATTCCTGAGGACACAAATGCTCTCGAATGCTCGAATGCTCGACAAATGCTCTCGAAATGTAAATTGTGCAGTTTCCCACAGCACCTAGCTGATTAAACGGTATTTTCACGTCATACCCTATCAATCTTTTCCATAGTGGCGTCCGTGTATACAAACCATTGTGCACTATAATCCGAAAGCTCTTTGCCGTTAGGCAGCTAGAAATACGTAACGTGAAACACTGTCGGCAGGCCTTGACACCCCGTGGCGACTTATGTCACTGGAACCGAGAGTTGACCTCGTATTAGCTGACATACGCAGAGGGGATATTCTCCCGGGTGAGTTCCGAGCATGCGCCATGGAGCACATAGGCGACATTTTCTAACATCCACGAAAAAAAAACTTCATGGATGGATCAAAGTCTGATGCCGGGGTTAGAAGAGCCTTTATACACGACACAACCATCAGATCGTTTATGCTACCAATACTTGCATCCGTTCGTACGTCTAAAGCCCGGTTCACACTATGGTCTTTTGACGCTTTCCGAGCGTTTATTCATCGTTTTTAAGCTGTTTCGTCAAACAAACGGCAATCGAACGAATTTCAGGCGTCCGTCAAAACTGCGTTTTACGAACGTTTAACGCGATCGGAGCGTCGCAGTGTGCACCGGGGCATGTCAAGGCCGGATAATGAACGTCAATCTGGATTGGCAAGTGTGAACCGGACTTAAGCTGTTTGAAATTAATGAAGCATTGGCTTTCATAGAGATAGGGGTCGAAGAAGATCATATAATTGTATCCGACTCTTTGAGTAGCCTTTGATACTGAGTAGTATTAAGCTCACAAACGCTTCGGTACATGATATCCACCGTCGACTGACTATTAGATCAGGCAGGAAATGTGGTACACTTCTGCTGGATTCCTAGCCACGTAGGCATCACAGGAAACGAACGAGCCGTCAGCGCTGCTAGGCGAGCAGCACATGCTCCCATGCGTCGATCATTCCCCATTCCGAAAAACCTATAAAGCTAACCTACTGATCCTGGATCATTTGCCCATGTTGATGTTTGATTCCCTCCACCCTAATAATGTTCGATCCCTTGTTGCCTAATCATGATTGATAGTATAAAATCAACATCATTTCAAAGTTAAGGGTTAAGGGTTTCAAAGACCGGGTCTGAGATTGGATGGGAGGGGAAGGAGGCCCATTCCTCAGTGGGGTTGACGTGGGAAGCCGGACTCGCGGTGGAAAGGGTGTGGGAGGAGGCTGGGTCGGGAGTGAGGGGGATGTGGATAAGGGCCAGGTCTGAAGTGGAGTGAACGTGAGAGCAGGCCAGGTCGTGGGATGGGGTGGTTGGGTGGGGTGGGAAGGAGTGGTGATCGGCGAGGTCAATGGGCGGCGGGCCGGGGAGGTCGGGGGTCGGTGGGGCGGTTGAGGCGAGGGTCGGAGGAGCGTTGAGGAGGGAGTCGTGCCGGACTCCGGCAGCCGGCTGCTAGTAGGATGGTAAGGCCGGTGGGGGCTGGTGTTGGAGAGGGGAGTGTGGGTTTAGGTGTGGAGAAGGTCGCTGCGTAGCTTCGCCAGGTTGCAGGTGCTGTGTGGAGAGGTGCAGTTCTGGCTGTGTGAGTGTCAGTGGTTTTACGGCGTAGGTGCTGTCGTACTGTTACATGTGGCACTCGGTGGGTTGCCGCATACCGGCACACCTCACTCTCATGTGCCCAGTTGGGGAACTTTGGGTCGGTGGCGGGGTGCGGCCTTGCGCAGCCTGCACATTTACTTTCGGAAGAGTTGCAGTCGGATGCCGCGTGGTGACCGGCGCACTGGCTGCACCTTGGAGAGGGCGACGTGCATGCGCGTTCGCCATGTCCGTAACGCAAGCAGGATCGGCACCGTAGTGGTAAAGGCACGTAGAGGTGTACCTCGTAGGCCTTGTTCTGTATGTGGACATATGATGGGAGGTGTTTGTGGACATATGATGATAGTCAGTACTATCAGTTTGTGAGTTGAACGTGCCTCCCGTTTGATCTGATTGATTGTAACTGTGGCATCTAGGAGTGCTGAGGCGTCGAAAAGTGCGGCGATGTTGTCAAGAGGTAAGCTATCCAGCTCTGGGGCGTGAATGTATCCTTGGCTGGTGTTCAAAGTGCGGTGTAGCGTGAAGGAGCAACGCTGGTTGTTAAAGGTGGTTGTTTTAGTAGTGTTGGTGTATCTGCGCTATTCTGTGTTTGTACTAAGATGTGTGTGGTGTGCATGTGGGTATTGAAGTGTGTTGAATTCAGAATGTGTCGGAGTGTCCTCCAGAGTGAAGGAAGTCTCGTGTGTGATGTTGTGTCCTGTGCCAGTGTACACACCTACTAGGTAGGTGCCTTGAGTGGTGCTGGCGACGGGCGACATGGTGTGTACGGTGTGTTCGTTCTCCCCCGGAAGTGTCCCTCCTGATTGAAAAACTACCCAGATTCGTTGCACCCCGGACCGAGCTTTCGCTCTCTGGTCCCTGCCCCGGCCGCAATGGCCCAAGGCAGTGGGCTCGACACCGTTAGGTTTCCTCCGAGGGCCGAATATTAGTTTGGGGACAGAGAGAAGTCAGGGATTTGGTGAGGGAGGTTTTCCTTCTAGAGTCGCAGGAGTGCTTCTCTACGGTCCCTGGAGCTATTGGTGTCCTCGCTACTTCTCGGCTACGGGTTTGTCTTCAGTTTAAACCCTGGACCTTCCTGCTGTTCTTTTTGCTTGTGTCTTGCTGGTGGTCAGAAAGGAGCACCTTTTGCTGCCTGTCGTCGCCGGGGCAAGGAGGCGTCTGTGTGATGCGCGTATATATATATATATATATATATATATATATATAATATATATTATATATATATATATATATATATATACGCGCATCACACAGACGCCTGCTTGCCCCCGTGACGACAGGCAGCATAAGTCGCTCCTTATATATATATATATATATATATATATATATATATATATATATATATATATATATATATATACTGCAATAATTCCACTAAATTGGCATGACAGAATCTACCGAGGAATTATACCCCACCCGCTCCATTAAAACACCTACGTCAGCTGAGCTGCAAGTGGACGAAAAGGTAGCGGCGCCGTCTGGGTGAGCGGACGCATGACAGAAGACATCGTTCGGATGCTCCGCGAGGTTTTCCTGCAGCTCTCGGAAGCCAAGAGCGGCTGCGGCAGTGTGCGAGCTGGTGAAGACAGCACGGCATCACACACGAGGCCCAACGTTCGACGGAGGGCACGCCTGCCATCTGTCGCCTTCTGCTGCGCTTCTGCTGCGCGCACGCGCCGGCCGACCGCTAGCCCGTGCCCGGCACTCCGTCAGGAACGCGGAAACCGCCCTGAAGAGCTGCGCACGGCCGCCAGACCAGCCCACCAGGACGGCGTAAAGCTGCGGCCGATGTTGACGTGCGGGGTGTGGAGCAGTGCCGGCACTGTTCTCGCAGCTAGCGAAGCTCTCGGCGGTGGCTGTGCAGTGCCTTAATCAGCCGTTGAAGTCGATTCTGTTCTGACTGGGCTGGCACGTCAGCCATGCTCATCTCCCGGGGATGGGAGGCGTCTGGGCGAAGAAGAGCTTCGCACCATCTGGCAGCTACGGCAAAATATAACTGGTTGGCTGACTGGGGCATCATGGCAGACGCCGATCCGCCGTTCAGAGTTCGCCAGCGGAGAGGGTGTTGACTTCCGAACGGGGCGGCGGCCGTTGGGTCGCCGCTCGACGGCATGTTGCTTCTTTTCGCCAAGCTGTGATATTCGAAACCTCGAATGTGGGGGTCAGCGTCATTAGTTGCGGCTAACGTAACGATAGAGGTCATCATAACGCCACGCGTATTCGACCTTGCTAAGTTCATTGCAAGGCGCACTGCATCCCACTGAAAATGAGAACCCAAAAACCTCCACATGCGCCTAGGATTGCGAGCAAAACTAGCTTGGTAAAGTGAGCCGGTGATATCATTCGAATCAGACGTGTCAGTTGGATTATGTTAAGTTAAGGATATTATGTTAAGGATATTAAATTGGATCATTAGCATCATAAATATTGCAGAGCAAATTTGTTTCTCCCACTTTTCACCGAAATGAGTGTGGCAACCTTCACACCTGTCCCCTCGTACTTATCTATTCGTGGGTCTTTTCACAGCTCTTCATTTAATTGTTATATTTAAACCTATTGTTGCGATAGGGCTCATTTTGGTTGGAATCTCTCGATGGGCTAGTTCTATCGCCCTCCCCCATATCTCGGAATCTGTTGGACCGATTCAAAACTGGATAGCTCAAGCTAGTTCTGCTGCTCTAATGCATGCATTGAGAAGGTCAAAATGCCAAAATGTTCCCAATGGCAAATCTCAATCGCAAAATAAAAAAATGGAGGAAATTGATGAAAATAATTTGGAATCGTCTCTGGACTTTAAACAGGTAAACTTGTGCAATAATCAGCATACATAATTATTAATTATTAGGTCCAACGCACTATATGTTAAGTCCAAAGCACCATTTGATGATGTCCATGCATGTACATATAAAACAGCCAATCGCGTAGTCGAGAGCCAAAGGAGGGGTTGGTATCATTTGCTTGCTCTTTATGGTCGACCCCCCTTCGCAGTCAGTGCTACAAATGCCTATCATTTTGTCATTCTTGCATAACGTATAAAAATGCATACGTAAATACATCATACAATTAGCTTCCGTAAGGTTTTTTACCTCAGGCATCACTAGATAATCATAGCACAGATGATCCAGAGAGGCCTGAGTTGGAAGTCTGTTACGACCATTGGCACTGGATAAATACTCTGGTTCCGCCTCTGCTTGGGATTTATCATGATCGTTTGTCCTAAAATCATTCCTTCCCTCCTTGATCCACCTTTGAAAAAGCATCACCCTCGTCGTGCCGTTGCCCGTAATAGTTTGAAATAGGTATGTCGTGAATATTTATGGTCGCCCCATGGATCTGTCATTTTGAAAGCCTTTTTGCTCTTTCACTGTTTGGGATGCATTAGTACTGTCGGTCCTGATTTCCACCCCCCTTCCAACTTCGGAAGGGAACGCAAATGGTGCCACTTTTGAGAAAAAAAAAACAAGTCACATGTTGCCCATATTTCTTCCCCGTGGATTCTCAGTCCTCCCACACAAGACGAGGCCCAAAATATGCATGTTCACAGGTGAGCAGGGTAATATGAGCAGGATAATTCCAAATTATGCTCACCTGAACAGCAAACAATGCAATCATTCAATTATATGTGCTGTCCCGAAGTACTGCCATTACCTGTCGGAGGTGCCTCTCAATATTCGTTCTTGGAGCCGCTCCTCACATAGTTACGAAACTAAAGCTTTCGTACGAAGCAGAAAAAGACAGCTACGAAAAGTCCGCGAGTTTCACGCTCCAATTCCGAACGGTTCTGGAGCGGTGTGCGGGAAATTACAGCTGGCGGAATCCTCTTTATCCTCGGCATGAATATGATTACAACTTATTCATGTAAAAGGCAGAATAATATCTCTGCCATTTGACCTCCTGGAGACAATATTAATAACCATAGCAAACATGCTACACAAGCCACTTTGGAACATCCAGTAATATATCTCGCTGAGCGCCTGAGAATAGAGGTATGAGAAGAGTTGCAAGGAAAAGACGAAGAGAAAGAAGATAAACGTTAATGAGTGCTTAAGTGTTTATTGGGTACTGACTATTGAACAAACAAAAAGAACGATTTGGCTATGTATCATGAAATTAATTGTTTCCGACCCAGGCACTCCACCTAGGTGGAAAATATCGATTGCGGAGATGCAACATCACTTGTCACCTCTGGCATCTCCAAAAAATTCGGCAAGACTGACGGCGACCGCTTTGAGTTATCTTGAGCGGTGCTGCATGGTTCGATATTGGAGCGTGCCCTGCTCCCTTTGTTTACGAACGACCTACTACAGCACGTCATTTAACACCATAGCAAACTGATTATGTAGGCGGATGACTCACAGTTTACCGAATCAGATCTCAATCATTTGGAGCTACGGATATTGCAACCGTTTGGAGCTAAAGCGTCGATTCAAATTAACCCGCGCGTCTTTCCTGTCAAATCCTCCCAACCCCGTCTCGGGAGGGGGGGGCGGTTGAAGACCCCCTCTAAAAACCAAGCTAAGCATCGCACGAAAACGTAAGAGGTGTCATCGGAAGGCGCTCGACGAGTAGGGTCCGGTAAACCCCCCAAAACAGTTTCCCCCCAAAAGTGCCGTCACCAGGGGGGCTATATTTTCACGACTTTTCACGGCATACATTATGTTTTGGACTCTACGGGGTTCATTTTGGGGGATATATGAAAAAACGAAATTTATTTGAAATGAGAAAAGGACAGCAAAATCGACCAGGGATTTAATTCTTTTTGGCCCCTTAAAAAATAAAAAAATAAATTTTTGAAATATCAAAATTTTGAGTTTTCAAGTTTTCTTCAATTTTCCCTTTCCAATGGGTAGAGCAGACCGAGAAATGTTGTTGGAAGTCAGCTTTCCCTAATACAAAATGCTTACTTTAGCCAGAATCCTGCATTTTAAACTGCAATTTGGCAAATACGCAAAATTTGTAGGTAGTCAAAAACTTTAAAAAATACAAAATTGAACTCGTACCTTTTGTTGCATCCGTACAGATAAGCAAACGCTGAAACTTTCATTAAAATATCTGTATCCGTTAAAGCGTGACAACTGGTTGAACTTTTTTGGAGGTAACCTCACTTGACCTTCACTAACTCGTTGACCCTAGACGACCGGACCTAAAATTTTTGAATCAGCATGTCAAATTGATGTGGGAATGATATGCCAAATTTGGGCGAGCTGCCGCGCGCCGTTCGTCCACTATCCGCGAAAAAACCTGAGGGGGGGGGGCGGTTGAAGACCCCCCACGAGACGGGACGGGTTAAGATCATCATATGCTATTAAGTGATCCACAAAGAGTAAGCTAAAGTGAACTCTTCCGAAACGCACTCGTGTTGAGAAACCAAGCGTTATAATTTGGGCTACCATCGCACCGACCGCGAAACTTCGAAATGCAATCATCAATCCATCGAAGTTGGCCATGATAACGGGATTCATGCTAGCTTCAGATCTACGATGGTAAAGCATGTGCCCAACACCGTGTGACGATGTATGACGATGCCTGGTATGGTAGGTGCTGAGGGTGTATGGTATGGTAGTTGTCGACGGTGCATAATATGATACGAGCTAACGGTGTATGGCATGCTAGGTGCTGACGGCGTATGATATGGTACGTGCCTATGTCTTGAAACTAACAGCGATTGACATGCTCAGCGGTGATTATGTAACCATTGACTGCATCCTGGTATGTTTGTGATCTCATACCTTTAGGCATCTGAGCCCCCGCGGAAAGTAGACACATATTTAGTTGATCGTGATCAGCAAAAGCAAAAGGTAGTTGAACCAATATTACCCCGATATCTTCAAGCAATCGATATGCGACTGATGTGCAACTCTGATCCGGGTTTAGCCACTACAAATTGAGTATATGATATGCATCGACATTATTTTTTATATCTAATCATCGTTGCCCTAACCTTCTGCACTTAACAGCTCTGTAGCTCATTCATCGGATTTGAACGTCATCTCATCGCATGCTATTTATTGCAACTCGATATTTCAAGCAAACAAAATATAATCCAGGTATTGTCGACTTGTGAAATTCTTCTCCGCATCATTCCTCTGTACCACCACAAGTGTACTGAGCATGGTTAAGTACCACAGCCGATCCTAGGTAGGCACAGATGATATGACACCACAGACGACTCGGTAAATGTGGGGTGAACGCATCATCAACGTTGTCAGCTGACTTCTTATTTCTTCTTCAAAAACCTTGTATTCACCTACCCTTCCTCGTTTGAACCGAGTTCTTGAAATCATCCAAAGTTGAACATCGGAAAACTGAAACCCTAATTTTTATTTCCTCCGGATAAATATTTTTGTCTTATTTTGTTTGGCTGCCGTATGGCGTTGGCTGAGACTGACAACTGGAGGGCTGCAAATGTTGCTTAGCAATCGTCGACATTTGGCTGTGTGTTGGTAATCACTTAAGCAGTGTGATCGGGCGACAGCAGAGAGCTCTTGTTTGTTTGTTTGTTTGTTTATTGGTTGGTTCACGACACACTTTATGCACATTCATGGCTAACGGCGCCGCCCACACTGTCTCGCCGGTGGGCCGCAGGATTGGGAAATGTCCTGAGTGGCGCTAGAGTCGAATTCGGGACCTTTGGTACCCATAGCCCGACACCTTAACCACTCGGCCATCCCCGCCCCTGCAGAGAGCTCTTAAATCGAGCGTGCTTTTAGCGTTTTTCATAGGAACTGTAGCATCTTTTCCGCTTTTCCTTTTCGTATATATTTCGTATCGCTTCTTTTTGATGAATGGAGTCGCCATTATTATTTGCTGTTCCAAAACCGAAGCTCACACAAGCAGAAACGGAAGCTATGCTTTCAATAGCCAGTCAATGTGGACGGTAATTGGCATGGTGCCGACTTATTGCATGATATAGGCAGTCCGAGTCTCACATTTACTGCGTGGTGTCGGTAGCTTAAGCCTCAGAGTTATTGCGTGGTATCGGCAGCCCGAGCCCCACATTTATTGCGTGGTATCGGCAGTCCAAGCCTCATAATTATTGCGTGTTGTGGGTAGCCCGAGCATCTCATTTATTGCGTGGTACCGGCAGCCCGAGCCTCATATTTATTGTGAAAACACACTGCGTCAAATCGGGTACCTCCCTGAATGCAGAAGTATTTGTAATCTTTTAATGTTGACATTCGTCTGCTTCGCATTGCCACGTTTAGTTGCATGCCACGATGCGTAGCTTCAGTCACATGTCATTCATTGTCACCTCACACGCTATGGAGGAGCAGTTAAAGGGGCCGGGGGCCCGCACTCAATAACCATAAACGCACGAGATGAGATTAATGGGAGGTTTTCATCACGCAAAACGAGAGACTTCCGGCGCTCGAGGCGCGCCGAAAGCGGGCTCCGTTTCATGACATTTCTGGGGAGTCGGATCCCCTAAAGAAAATCCTTGCTGCGCCCCCGCAGTCCCATGTTGTTCACTCTCATTTCGGCAGCATATCACAAGCTGTTGCTCAGTAGCGTGTTACCAACTCTCACTTCAGTCACATGCCATACGCTTGCATCGAATTCAAAAACCAGAATTGCAGCTGCAGTAACAGACAGGATTTCCATCGCCTGCCACAAACACACCATGGCGATTGACTTATCGACTAATCGACTGAATCGATTAGGCAATATGTCCACCACCACCACAACGACATGATCGCCATTCGTATGGAAACACCCACTGCAGTACACTGACCGTGACCGACCGTCCGCACGCCTGTCGTTCAGTCGTCGGCCCTTCACTCCGACCGACGGGCGGTGGCCGGCGGCGCCGCGCCGCCGGCCACCATCTGCGACGTCCACGGCACACCGCAACCGCCGCGTGCACCATTTCCGGTGCCGCCGAGATGGATCGTCGACACCGTCGACAGCTGGCGGTGCTGGAGACGCGCCTGGAACGGTCGCGCTTTTTGCTCGTCAGCGCGTCCGGAGACATGCACAGCGATCGGCGGTGGCTGTGATTTGTCACGGCACAAATCACGGACCGGCGCGCTTCGGGTAGGGTGAGTCCAGGCAGAGGCGAGACGAACGAATACGAGGCACTGTGCCGCGGAGAATATGGACGGGCTGGAATTGATCGGGAAGATGCGAAGAAGAGCTAGTAAAATTGACGGAAATTGACGGAAGTCAGTTTTTGTTTTAATCGGTCGTATCTGTCTGTAGTTTCAACACGCATTTTATGCCAAACTCGCTGACCGTTTCATTAAGGCGCGGGAATGTACGAGAGCTTCGAGAGGAGTGCAGCAAAACACCCTTTCCCGTGGATTATTTCCATACCGCGTACATTAACAGTTAAACTTTCCAAACATCAGTGTATCAATGTCCCTCCCCCTCCTCCCACCACCACACCTACTGCGTGTCGCATCCAAAATGTTACAGTATGTCATTGGGTCAAGTTATTGGGCTGCATGCGAAGATAAAGGAGTGGTTTACCGATTATTTTGTACAACAGGCCCGAAAATCTCCAGGAATGTGTAGGTCTCAACTGAACTGAAGGTATATCCCATAAAATTTTGGATTGCATGATTAGTAACGGGCGAGAACTAAGCCTTCTCTCATGAGTCTTCTCTCGTGCATATACGACAAACGTCAAGATGACTCGCTCGCTCTGACCCGGTTTTGCAGCTTTTTACTACCCTCGCCCCCAGTCACGATGTCCGGTCATCTTTGCCGGTCGGCAGCGTTTTACTACCCTCGCCCCCAGTCACGATGTCCGGTCATCTCTGCCGGTCGGCCGCGTTTTACTACCCTCGCCCTCAGTCACGATGTCCGGTCATCTCCGCCGGTCAGCCGCGTTTTACTACCCTCGCCCTCAGTCACGATGTCCGGTCATCTCCGCCGGTCAGCCGCGTTTTACTACCCTCGCCCTCAGTCACGATGTCCGGTCATCTCCGCCGGTCAGCCGCGTTTTACTACCCTCGCCCTCAGTCACGATGTCCGGTCATCTCTGCCGGTCGGCCGCGGTTTACTACCCTCGCCCTCAGTCACGATGTCCGGTCATCTCTGCCGGTCGGCCGCGGTTTACTACCCTCGCCCTCAGTCACGATGTCCGGTCATCTCTGCCGGTCGGCCGCTGTTTACTACCCTCGCCCTCAGTCACGATGTCCGGTCATCTCTGCCGGTCGGCCGCGGTTTGCTACCCTCGCCCTCAGTCACGATGTCCGGTCATCTCTGCCGGTCAGCCGCGGTTTACTACCCTCGCCCTCAGTCACGATGTCCGGTCATCTCTGCCGGTCGGCCGCGGTTTACTACCCTCGCCCTCAGTCACGATGTCCGGTCATCTCTGCCGGTCGGCCGCGGTTTACTACCCTCGCCCTCAGTCACGATGTCCGGTCATCTCTGCCGGTCGGCCGCGGTTTACTACCCTCGCCCTCAGTCACGATGTCCGGTCATCTCTGCCGGTCGGCCGCGGTTTGCTACCCTCGCCCTCAGTCACGATGTCCGGTCATCTCCGCCGGTCGGCCGCGGTTTGCTACCCTCGCCCTCAGTCACGATGTCCGGTCATCTCTGCCGGTCGGCCGCGGTTTACTACCCTCGCCCTCAGTCACGATGTCCGGTCATCTCTGCCGGTCGGCCGCTGTTTACTACCCTCGCCCTCAGTCACGATGTCCGGTCATCTCTGCCGGTCGGCCGCGTTTTACTACCCTCGCCCTCAGTCACGATGTCCGGTCATCTCTGCCGGTCGGCCGCGGTTTACTACCCTCGCCCTCAGTCACGATGTCCGGTCATCTCCGCCGGTCGGCAGCGTTTTACTACCCTCGCCCTCAGTCACGATGTCCGGTCATCTCTGCCGGTCGGCCGCGTTTTACTACCCTCGCCCTCAGTCACGATGTCCGGTCATCTCTGCCGGTCGGCCGCGGTTTACTATCCTCGCCGCTCAGCCGGGTCCCCTGACCGGTCGCCACCACTCTAGCCAGCCACACCCCACACGTGGCTGCCCGCTACATGTCACATGGTACGGTGCAATGCGTTGCCACATGGCTACAACACGGTGCTGGCCGGCCGGTCGCCGCTGAGCCGGAGCTGACCAAGCTAAACACTCGAGCCACAACCGTGGCTCCAAGTGTCAACTGCTGACGTCAGCGTAAGCTGGCGCCGGCGCCGACCGATGGGCGGAGGTTTCCGCTCGGAGCTGGGTATTCGTGACAGGACCAGAGAAGTCTGAAACCGCGGGAGTAGCCGTGATTATTCTGCTCGACGCATTGCTAAACAGGGAAAGAATTTGACTCGTTATACTTATGTAATATGAATTATAGTACGATAGTCGATTTATACGAACTGTTTCATTGCTAAATTCAGACGTACGTATATTCATGTGATGTTAATGAGCTATATTTCATCACCCGCTTCTCCGAATCAACGCTACATGATCAGAACGGTAGATACACTCTGACACCTAGTTAACTAACCAATTAGTAACTAACAACTTCTCATAATTGGCATTTCATAGCAGAACATGCCCATTTATCAGACACGCTGACAAATTACTAAAGGTGTTGCCACCAAAAATACTCTGGAAATATGATCTAGTAACCAATACATGCTGTGTGAATCAGCGGATGCCTCTCTTTTCATGCACATTAGTCATGACTTGAACTTTAATTGGCCCACCAGGTTCACAGCGTGTTTATGACATATGACACGTGTTTATGACAGCGTGCTGCTGAGACACCAATGGCTGACGATACTCGACATGTTTACGCGCACGGCTGCGCATACGTCGTGTGGATCACACCCAGCCGCGACTGGCCGACAGTGTGCGGGGTGTGGATCACATCCAGCCGCGACTGGCCGACAGTGTGCGGGGTGTGGATCACATCCAGCCGCGACTGGCCGACAGTGTGCGGGGTGTGGATCATATCCAGCCGCGACTGGCCGACAGTGTGCGGGGTGTGGATCACATCCAGCCGCGACTGGCCGACAGTGTGCGGGGTGTGGATCACATCCAGCCGCGACTGGCCGACAGTGTGCGGGGTGTGGATCACATCCAGCCGCGACTGGCCGACAGTGTGCGGGGTGTGGATCACATCCAGCCGCGACTGGCAGACAGTGTGCGGGGTGTGGATCGCATCCAGCCGCGACTGGCCGACAGTCTGCGGGGTGTGGATCACACCCAGCCGCGACTGGCCGACAGTGTGCGGGGTGTGGATCACACCCAGCCGCGACTGGCCGACAGTGTACGTCGTGTGGATCACACCCAACCGCGCCTGGCCGACAGTGTACGGGGTGTGGATCACATCCAGCCGCGACTGGCCGACAGTGTGCGGGGTGTGGATCACATCCAGCCGCGCCTGACCGCCGGTGTGCGGGGTGTGGATCACATCCAGCCGCGCCTGACCGCCTGACCGTCTGGGTGTGATCCACATGCCTGACGTGCGAGGTGTGGATCACACCCAGCCGCGCCTGGCCGCCTGACCGTCTAGGTGTGATCCACATGCCTGACGTGCGATGTGTGGATCACAGCCAGACGGACGACCGACATCTGCCGGGACTCGGGCCGGCGCCGGGCTCTGCGAGGCAGTCCCGGGGCTGGCTAGCGGCCACGTCACGGTCCAGCGCGCCCAGCTGATGGCCTAGTGGTCGTCGCAGCGGCGGCCGCCGCCGGCGCCGGCATGCACCAGGACTGCGGCCGCAGCCGCTGCCAGGGCGGGTGCATCGTAGGGCCACCGACGGCCGAGCCGTCGCTAGGATGGGCCGACCGGGGGCCACCGATGGCCGAGCCGTCACTAGGATGGGCCGACCGGGGGCCACCGATGACCGAGCCGTCGCTAGGATGGGCCGACCGGGGGCCACCGATGGCCGAGCCGTCACTAGGATGGGCCGACCGTGGGGCCACAGATACCTGAGCCATCACTAGGATGGGCCGACCGTGGGGCCACAGATACCTGAGCCGTCACTAGGATGGGCCGACCGTGGGGCCACAGATACCTGAGCCGTCACTAGGATGGGCCGACCGTGGGGCCACAGATACCTGAGCCGTCACTAGGATGGGCCGACCGGGGGCCCTGAGCTGTCGCTAGGATAGGCCGACTGTGGGGCCACAGATACCTGAGCCATCACTAGGATGGGCCGACCGGGGGCCCTGAGCTGTCGCTAGGATGGGCCGACCGGGGGCCCTGAGCCGTCACTAGGATGGGCCGACTGGGGGCCCTGAGCTGTCGCTAGGATAGGCCGACCGTGGGGCCACAGATACCTGAGCCGTCGCTCGGATAGCCCGACCGTGGGGGCACAGATACCTGAGCCGTCGCTGGGATAGACCGACCGGGGCCACCGATACCTGAGCCGTCGCTAGGATAGCCCGACCGTACGGCCACCGATACCTGAACCGCCGATGTGGAGGATCAGCAGGGGTGACCCAGATGTGCCCAGGTCAAAGCCACACGCTTCCCTCGCCGGTCGCCGCGGCGAGGGTGAGGAGCGAACCCACTGACATGCCCGAACGGCGCGTCTGTCGCCCATGCCAGTGTCTGTCGTATAGGAAGGACAGCATTCATCCACGTGTCATATGGGTCCCGGCTTCACTGTTTGCACCCCTATGCTTGAGCATATTCATTTCAAATGCATTTCCCAAAGTTTTTTAAAAAGTTAATACTGATGATCAGCTACCTTGTATGCCGGCTTAATCAACACTGGAGATAAGCTGGCTGATATGCCGACTTAGTTAACACTGAAGAAAAGTTGGCTGACATGCCGACTTAGTTAACACTGGATATAAACTGGATGATATACTGACTTAATTACCTTTGGAAATAAGCTGGCTCATATGCCGACTTAGTTAACGCTGAAGATAAGCTCGCTGATGTGCTGATTTAGTTAACAATGAAGACAAGCTGGCTGATATGCTGACATGCATCAACACCTTACCAAATAATTCTTGCATGATTCATCAGCATAGTGACAGAAATCTTCAGATACAAAGCACGTTTGTAGAAGTAATGACCTTGATAATTGGAACAGAGAGTGCCGTCGCAGACTAATTTCTTTGGCAATTACAACAGGCAGCTCTGGTCGATTTTGTTTTGTGTTTTTGGACATTCAATTGTGGAAACTATGGTTCCAAACGTATTGTATTTCTTGAGCTAGGTTTGACCATGCCGCGTTGTGATGTTGGAACAATTTATTTTGCATGGTAACGTGCTTATTAGAGTTACTGGTAGGTGTTACTAGTGCAGAGGCAAATTTGACAAAATCAACATCACATTTTGGGCACGGGAGTTTCATGTTCATGCTCAGAAATAAAACGATAAAAAACCTTGGGATGCACTGGCACACCATGTAATATGCGTGCCTACATGCACGAGTTAATTTAGTTTTGGGTAATTTTTAGCAATATGATGCTCAGCTCTTTTTCAAGAGCTTTGGCTTGGTTCACATCAATGGCAATATACGGTTAACGCGCCATAATCTCTGGATTGAGTCAGTACAGTTGCATATATATCATCCATGGAACCCTGTTTATGTATTGTTTGTTTTTTTATTGTATCTAGAACTGAACTTTTGCAACTCTTATTGCCGTTAGCTTACGAATGCGATTAACATATGAATATTTGATGTCGATATTCTCACACACATTCGCGGTCATTCAATTTAATTCACATTGGATGACACTTTTAGACCAAATGCACCATAAACCATTCTACAGACTAAATTGGAATTGAGGGGTCATTTTTGCACTGGGAGGATGGGGGTCCATACAATGGTTGTTTGCGCGCTAGAGTAAGTTATTGCAAAGCACGCTTGGTGTCAACTATGAAGGACTTCGCCACACTAAAAATGAGACGTTAACGGATATTTCTGCACACCCCAGGTATGTTCTGACGTTTGGTTCGCGGTTTCATTTGGTGTGCTGCTGGGTCGTGCCGCACTATCCGACATTATTTGATTCGCGGAAGTGCCGCAGCATCTGACTTTCCTATAAATCTTACGTTTGACTTGCGCTTACTTCTTGCCTTGCTTCTTTTTGTTTGACTTGCCTTTTCGGGATGTTTACTTCACTGGAAGTTTATAAAGTACATGCCAAAGTGCAGGCCTACTAGCCTGTGTCGATAATTTTCAAAGTGGTGTTATCGAAGACGCTACTGTTTCTATTTTACCTTGACATGTGCCTAACAATTTGGCATAAGAATTAGATCGCTGGGCAATCGGCATCTTCTCTCTTAAAATGCGTTTGAAAAAGACTGTTTTCGACATTCGTCGCCATATTGACTGTGAGAACCAATCCAGATAAGTGAGTCAAATAGTATCTCTTTTTCATCATCTCGACGAGCTAAGTCGATTGAAACAACGCGGTATTGTTGACGAATCGGTAGTTAAGAAGATATTGGCAATCCAATGTCTTCTAATACACCAGCAAGTGTCCATTTCTGGGCATGGAGGAACTCTGAGGTCTAAGCAAGTAAAAATCACGATACAGTCGCGGTTTTTGCACTAACTCATTTGAAGACTTTAGCATCACTCACTGGGAATAGAAATAAAGGCAAAGCTCAATATATATTCGCTGTTTGAACTACATTGCAGCATGATTCAAGGAGGCTACTTTGTACGCATGTGCATCATATTCCATATACCTATCTATTCATTGCATGTTGAGGCATTCAGATAGCGTTTTCCCATCACGTTCAGACGAAAATAATATACGTTGAAGATAAAAAATGATTAAAATTCGTCGTGATTATTGAAATTTGCCGTGATCACCATGGGATCATCGATGCCCATTTTTCCCAAAGGGACACATGTCAGACATCAATCAATGAACACTGGTATATCCAAGGCAAACATCGCACGTGAGCATTGCTCATACCGAAATGGTGCTCCAGACACTTCTCTGTAGCGATGGCAGAGCAGAGCGCCAGTTCGCTGTTGAACGTATCAGGTGCCTCCGCGGCAAAAATGAGCGTGGAGACCCCAGCGTCCGTCCTATGAGAACTCCGAGACTAAATGATACCGCGTAGAGTATGCAGGAGTTGATATCCTGAGACGGCGCTTTCAAGCCGGCCCTCACGTGCCACACGCCAAGCTCCGAACTTGATGGCTATGTGGACATGCCAATGCCAGTTCCACAGTTTCCCGTGCACTGCAAGTCAGTTGAAAGATGCGTGAAACAGGTGTCGCTGGCTGCAAAAACCATTTACGGGAAGGAGAGGGGGGGGACGGCTACATCCGGGCTGGCTACATGCACCGGCAGCTTTTGTCCGTGCTAAAAACTAAGAGGGACGTGGATAATATGCTAAACGACTGTGAGTTCCATGAAAGATAGAACTGGGGTGCTCTATGCCGTCCAGTCAGTTGTGCTCCGCACCTTCGCGTCATGATTGCCTTGGATACACCAGTGTTCATTGAATGATGTCTGACAGGTGTCCCTTTGGGAAAACAATAGGTATCAATGGTCCCATGGTTATCACGGCGAATTTCAATAATCACGACGAATTTTAATCATTTTTGTCACCAACGTATTTGATTCTCGTCTAAACGTGATGTGGAAAGGCTATCTGAATGTCTCAACATGCAACGAATAGGTAGGTATTTGGTAGGTGATGCACATGTGTGCAAAGCAGCCTCCCTCGATCATGCTGCCATGTCGTTCAAAAAGCGAGTAAATATGAAGCTTTGTCTATATTTCTATGCCCAGTGAGTGATGCTGAAGTCCTCAAATGAGTAAGTGCGGAAATCGCGACTATATCTTGAGTTTTACTTGTTTAAGCCTCAGAGTTCCTTGTATACCCGAAATGGACATTTACTGGTGTACTGGAAGACATAAGATAGGCGATATTCTCTTAACAATAGATTTTTCGACAATAGCGCGTTGTTTCAATCGACTCAACTCGTCGAGACAATCCAGAAGAGGTACTATTTGACGCACTTATCTGGATTGGTTCTCACAGTCAATGTGGCGTCGAATGTCGAAAACAGTGTTTTTCAAACGCATTTTGAGAAAAAATGCCGATTGGCCAGCGATATAATTGTTAAGCACATATCAAGGGAAAATAAAAACAGTAGCCGTTTTTGATAACACCACATTGAATATTATCAACATGGGCTAATGCCTGCACCGCAGCCGGACCATCGTTACCCGGACCATGCCTGGCACACGGACGGCCGCGGTCCCCGCCACTGGTCCTGCACCGCAGCCGGACCATCGTCACTCGTTCACCTCGGCTGACGAGGCGCCGTGGCCGACCGGCCGCCAGCGGCCGCCTAACCGATGACGTCACGTCTCTGCCGGGCCGCCGCCGGCGCCGGCGCGGCCGTGTTTTCGGTCCGCCGCGCGGCCGATTGCACGATGAGGGCGCGGCAGTGCCGACCTCGGGCCGCAGAGATGCGGCGCACCGTTGCGATCCGTGCCGCGAGACGACTCCGCCTCGGAACGGCTGTGACGTATTGGCCGACGAGCACGAGCATCATCGTCGCGATGGCCAATGCATCCGCCGACACGAACCGTTAGCGGTAGTTAAAGCTTGGTGGCGCCGTGCCCAGGCAGTTAGTGCTTGTTTTGTGGTTAATTATTCACCACTAGTTCACCTCTGGTTTTTCCGGAAGATAAGTGGAGCATTAAACAGCAGTTTTGTGAGGCGTGGGGCAGAGGAGGGGCGCGGAATAAAATGGCACCCATTGTTGAGCACTTCCTGACAATGGCGTGAAAAATGGCCGTGAGATAACAATAGACATCTACCACGGTACAAAAGCATCATGTAAAAGCAATATCTTGTTTATGAGCATGACGCCAGAACGGTTAGATTATCGGTTATTGGCTGTTTTCTGCCCTGATTATGTGAATTGTCATATATACCTATATATATTTATATATATATATATATATATATATATATATATATATATATATATATATATATATATATATATATATATATATATATATATATATATATATATATATATATATATATATATATATATATATATATATATATATATATATATATATATATATATATATATATATATATATATATATGTATACATATGTGTGTGTTTGTGTGTGTACATTATTTTTTTTCGTGCACCCTGAAGCGGTCCCGATTATGCCCATAATTATTCTAGAGTATCCATTTAATATGGGAGCTCTGGTGGATGGAATAGTGCAACCACAAAGTAGATAAAACCATCAGATCAGCACGGCTTAGAGTATCTTCCAACCCAATTTGTGTTCTGAAATCATGTAAGGTGATGCGAAAAAAACAACACTTAGCGAAAAATTAAGGAAGCCAGGAAAAGGAAAACTGCATTTGCCTTGACTGTTAAGGTCCCGCGTCTCTCAATAAGCACATTTGTATTTACATAAACTAGTCATTATTAGCACTCTATCGCAAATATCCTCAAAATGAGCCTAGCAACCTTGTCCCTAGTTGGTGTTCTGATGCGATTGAAACAAAATATAGTGTGCATACAATTTGGATGAAATCACGACACTGGATTTGCTTGGTGACGAAGCTACTAAAACACTAGAGCACCTGGTAATTGAGAAGATTCCGACATCAGGTTTTCTCACATCACCTACTAAATCTGAACTTTTCATCATCTATTTGACCTCATGGGGTGTTCTGAATATAGCAATGTCTGGAACTAAGAGGTAAGAGGTAGGTAACTTCAAAGTTATGAGATCCATATGCATGAACCCACGAACAAAAGCATCCTTCTTCCACAATTAAATACGCAACATCTATTATCTCTGTTCAATTTCTGGCACCTAATTGTAATAGCTAGCATATAAAACAGTGGCAATGTCATTGGTCTTGGTGCAACAATAGTGTTGCGAGTACTTTTGTGAACGAAGAACGCCGCCATCTGGACAAGCCCTACAGTCACATGTGCAACGGCAGCGTCTCCAGCTATGTCCACGACACATCTGAAATTGCCGGGGCCGTCCATTGCCCTCCGTATCGGCGCCTTCAACGGGGAACTAAAGGTGCGGTGCCGCCTGGCTGACCAGATAACCTCATCAACAACTCCATCCCCTCCCCTCCCTCCCCTCTCTCCCCTACATTCCATCTCTCCCCTACATTCACTCTATCCCTCCTATCCCTCCTCCCTCTCCCCTGCACTCCCTCTCTCCCTCCTGTCCCTCCCCTCCATCCCCTCTCTCCCTATTCTCCCTCCCCTCCCTCCCATCTCTCACTTCCCTCTCCTTCCTCCCCTCCCCTCTCTTCCCTTCCTCCCTTCACTTCGTTCCCGCTCTCCCCTCCATCTCCCTCCCCTGTATCCCCTCCCTCCCGTTCCTCCCTGGCAGTTTTCCCAGCCTGTGGCCGGTCATGCGGTGACACGTGCTGCGCTCTAGAATGACGGCATCGGTGCTGCATCATAACGGTGAAGAGATTTAGCGACTCCCGCGCCACTCAGCCGCTGCCCAGCTCGGAAATAGACTGGAAATTCAGGAACCAACGGAGGCGAATGAAAGTGCAACATGCTTGAAAGCAACCGGCGATGCTGCTCGCGATTACAATTTCCATACCATTTCTCACTTACTGCCTAGCATTGCTTCAGCTGCAGCAATTAAATGTACAAGGATTTCGCTTAGACTTAGCGAGTACAGTAAGCCCATCTAATCATCCAGTCATGGCTTACGCTTTATCTTAGCTCTCTTTCAATCAGTACCCTTTTCGTCCTCTCTTTCATCTCATGGTAACGAAATGGTCAGTTGGCCACAAATACCTGCAACCAAATGTTAAATACCACAACAAAGTGGTTCTGCGCATGCCGGGACGCAGAGCTCGTAGCCAACACTACCACTTTGCATCGTATTTCAAAGATGCGAGTGTTGTTAGGTTTGCTAACCTCCTTGAGCTGTTCTGGAGGTCAATCAAAAGTAGTGGCAGACAAAGGTACCCGAAAAAGTTATTTAGATGGAGAGGATACAGCTGTACAATGTAGTTCAATTCAAATTAATATCTGGTATAGAAAACAACTTAATGAACACCGGTGCAAATGTCATCGCAATGTTTGGGTTAATCGCCTAAGGTAGTTCAAATCGTTGTTAGACTTCGGCATAACGGAGAACCAACTGAATAGGGCATGGTCGGAAGGCATAGGGCAGATAAGACTACAATAGTAAGTAAACAGATGGTAGGCAGACAAAGATATGTGCGACTTGTAACATCATCACGTCAGTGCATCCGATAATTCATCGGAACTCCTGACGTCCAAAATAACGAGACAAATCGACAAACCTGTGAATGTTTTCCCAGCGAATGTCAACTCCACTGGATGTTCCAGCTACTTGTGGCCGAGCCAAGGCATCCATGCACCGCCGGCAGGCGTATCCGATCCGCCTGGCATGCAGGAGTGCCTGATCCGTCTGGCCGGCAGGCGTACCCGATCCGCCTGGCCGGCAGGCGCACTTGGTCCACCTGACCGGTAAGAGTACCCGATCCGCCTGGCCGGCGACCTTCTGCGCGGCCCGCGCAGTGGGTCATCGTGATCCACTGCACGGGCAGCAGCGCACGTGGTGGCGGTCGGCCGGTCGGCAGGCAGGCCGGCGTCGCCAACGGTACCGAGCGGCCGGTCCCAGGCGGCCGCGAGCGCCTCCTCCCACCACGGCACACTTTGCAGAAGGCCGGCCGGCGCTGGTGGACACGGCTCGGTGCCAGTCGATCGCTTCGCGCTGCCGAAATGACGGCGGGCCGGCGCCGTTCTGGTTGAGGCGAGGTGCTTGCTAAGATGGTTAGATCGGCGGGCGGGCCATCGGCCGAGGCCGCTGCGCGGGCCGCTTGACGGGCCGCTTGACGGGCCGCTTGACGGGCCGCTTGACGGGCCGCTTGACGGGCCGCTTGACGGGCCGCTTGACGGGCCACTGGGCGGGCCGCTGGGCGGGCCCCTGGGCGGACGCGGGCCACGGGCTGAAGAAGGTGAGCGGGTCGCTGGGTGGGCTGGGGAGGGCTGGGAAGCGTGCTAGGCGCAACACATTTGGCCAGTGACCCGTGACGAGATAGGACTCGCTTCAACTGTCCCAGTGCGGCTGGAGATGCACCACTCAGTTCCGCCTGATGAATCCAGTGACTGAGAATTTGAATACAAGGCTTGCTGTATATCTCTGCCTCGGCCTGGTTTACTGATGCGCCGCATGAGGTCAAGCATGCAGGCTAGCTCACTGTCTTGGTGCTTTGTGCCTTACAGACAATTATGCATGTGGGCATGGGATCACCTGTTGAATGTATATAAGTCCCAGGCATATAGATAGAATGCCGACCAGTTGGGACCTCATGAACGGAGAGACCTTTTCATCAAAATATTGGACAGGAGCAGGTGTTTGATTGCACACACGTGTTCTGCAATGCATGTTATTCCTCAAAGATAGGCAACGTGAACACAGCACCGCCCGCATAGTAATAATTGCTCTTTTCACTTCACCATATTATGCACCTTTCACTGTCTTATATTTCAAGCCTTCTTCTTTACCACGAATATCTCGAGAGAAAAAAGACAGGTTTTCGAAAGTAACACAGTTCCTGGATCCTAACTCCTCACACCTCACACCTCGTACCTCACACCTCACATCTCACATCTCACATCTCACATCTCCCATCTCACATCTCACATCTCACATCTCACACCTCACACCTGAGGCCTCATACTTCACACCTCACACATCAATTATCACACCTCACACATCACCCCTCACCCCTCACCCCTCACCCCTCACCCCTCACCCCTCACCCCTCACTCCACACCCTCAACCCATCGCCCCTCACCCCTCACCCCTCACCCCTCACTCCTCACCCTTCGCGCCTCACGCCTCACCCCTCATCCTTCATCCTTCATCCTTCATCCTTCATCCTTCATCCTTCATCCTTCATCCTTCATCCTTCATCCTTCATCCTTCATCCTTCATCCTTCATCCTTCATCCTTCATCCTTCATCCTTCATCCTTCATCCTTCATCCTTCATCCTTCATCCTTCATCCTTCATCCTTCATCCTTCATCCTTCATCCATCATCCCTCATCCCTCATCCTTCATCCCTCATCCCTCATCCTCATCCCTTATCCCTCATCCCCTCATGGCGCACCAGCGATATACTCACACTTATACGCTGGTTAGTGTCTGCAATGTAGCCTTCGGTTCGGAACGAAGCCGAACCGATTATCACCATCCGAGCAGAACCCGACCGGCAATCCTAACACTTCGAAAGCTGCTGGCTAAGAACAACAAATCACGGACTAAAAAAAAATGTTTATTCCGAGGTAACCCTAACTTTCATGTTTTTTAATGAAATCTCGAAGTTTGCAACGAACGTACTCACAACACGAAGATGGTAGCAGACACGTAAGAGCGTACTCGGCATCACTCGACCACGTCAGCATTACGCATGCGCTGACAGCAGTCGGCTAACAGCAGACTCAGATTTGGTGTCAATGCGCTCGGTCTGTGTCAGCAGCATCCCCCTTGTTATGCACGGTGCAGCAGTAACGGCTTCGCGTGATCCGGCTCTCAGCTGCATTTCCGGGTAATTAAACCCAGCTGGCGCACAATTCAGGCAACGGACATTTTAGTTCAGTGGTGTGATGATATTCATGATGTAGCGATTGACGTTCAACGTCAGCATAACACACATATCGTCGCAGACCAGGTGATTCTTCATGCAGCTTTCTGCTCTGAGGGAAAAACTCAACGGCAAAAAATATTCGGTCAAGAGTGTGTTGGGAATGGTATTGTTGTTATAAAACAAGTTATGCTTGTAAATAGCATCTGTAAGCAACATACACATGCAAGCAAGCATCGCCAGCATAAAAGAGCACGTACATAATGCATACATATATACATTCGCACATGCATATGCACACTGAAATACTGCAACTGTTTGTTACACGCCAATAATCTGCGCCTATGTTGTGGGGTAAAAGTATTCTGAGCATCCTAGAGATATGCCATAGTCAATCCATATGGAACACAGCGATTACTAGGGACGAGTGGTTTAGGGGTAAGTTGCTCGTCTCACAATCGAAAGATTGTGGGTCTGAGTCTCACCTGTCGCTACCCTTCGCCCGCAACCAATCGGCGTGGGAGATTGGCGACGCTACATGACTCAACGGTCGATGTATCGCAATACAAACAACTAAAGAACCAACAGTAATTACTGGAGGGCTCTCTACATGAAGAAAGTTATCAAAAGGTGAGAAACAGCGCTCAAAAATCCTCACAAAAACTACAATCGCATTATAGGAGCAGCCTGTCTAATCCGGCATGACACCTGACCAGCATGCTCACGACCGGTAGCGAGATTCGCCTTCCCCCAGCGCGAGTGGTTGAGCATCCACTCCATATCGTCACCTAGGACACTTCATGAAAGATGTTCCTAAATGTTTACTGAGGGTACCAAATGGGTGAATGAATTGATATAGCATGTCTTAGTGAACTGAGCATATTTGTCTCTTTGCTGGATATTGCCAGGAATCTGGAAGAGGTGTGTAAACACACTCCATTTCACACCCACCCTTCCTGGTTGAGCATGGGTTAATCGTGAATGACACCCGGTTCACTCCGAGGGATTCCAGGGCTCATCATAGGGATCACACGCCACGTGCCGACAAGCTTTATCAGCTCCAAGACAAGCCTTGTAGCTCCAAGGGGGTGCCACTTTGTGTGCAGGTAGGGGATGCTTTGGCTACCTGTTGAAAACTGAGAGGACGAGTGGTCTCGCTTCCCCTGCCATATCTACGTTTACGTGGATCGTGGTCGCAAAAAACGGGCTGAGGGAAATATTTCGGCGAGTTTGGAACGCAACGCCCCAACCACTTTACGGTCGAAGGCTTATCAATGTCACACGTGGGTTGGCTCTGTGAGTTGCCTATTCAAGCAAGGTGTTCAATGACAACACCATACATCACATCGACTCGTCAATAGGTCCAACGTGATTACATCGCACCTCACTCAGGAGAATTGCCAACATATGCGACGCACATATTCCTCGTTAGAAGTACTGTACGGTTTGGAAAAGTGCCCTGGATCATTGCAACAATACTGGAAATAAGCAGACTACATTGCATGTGGAATAGAGTAAACCGAATGAAGCCGCCCATGTAGAAACTAAATACAACTCATGGATAATGGAGCTACATGTCCTTGCATGTTTCGTCATTCTAGTGTATGATTCCTTGAAGTTATGGGCGCACACAAATTGTGACGGTCAGATATTTTGGCTCATATGAGCTAGTTATCATATATGCATTACTACAGACTCTTCGGTTCTCGTTTTCGCTCGGAAGCAGAGTCGCACAAGCACTATGTGGTGCTTTAAAGGCTAAGTGAAGCACATGAAAACCGCCGATGTGGAACCAGTAGCGAAGACTGCAACTCATTCGCAGCGAAGTGATGCGGTATGTGACAGTTCTGCCGACTCCATGCAAGGTAGGCAGTCTTTCGTCGTTCGTCTTTCGGGTGGTGAGTTATCGGGACGTGGCGAGCTGTGTAGTCAGGTCGTAGTGAGGAGCGGCCCACATGTGCAGTGAACCGCGATCTCGCGGCGTTGCGAGCTTTGCAATCACTGCACAGTCGTGACGAGTTGCTTCAATGATGACGTCATGCGACCCCTGAGGCATCCCTGTCTGCCCTGTCTGCCGTCCGCCTCTGTCCAGTGCCGACGGGTCTTCTTACTTCATAGGTTGTTACAAATCGTCCAAAGTTCGGGCCGAGAGAGAGAGAGAGAGAGAGAGAGAGAGAGAGAGAGAGAGAGAGAGAGAGAGAGAGAGAGAGAGAGAGAGAGAGAGAGAGAGAAAGAAAGAAAGAAAGAAAGAAATAGAGAGAGAGAGAGAGCGAAAGAGAGAGAGAAAGAAAGAAAGAGAGAGATAGAGAAAGAGAAAGAGAGAAATAGAGAAAGAGAAAGAGAAGAGAGATGAAGAAACCCATGTTGCAAATGCAATAAACGTGATGGATATATTGATAGATGTAGGGAAGGATACAGACGAAGGAGATCGAGAAGTGAGAAAAATGACAGAAAAACCCACTCATAGAGGGAAAATGAGGACGATGAGCATAGTATAAGAGTGGAATTAGACATAAAGAGGAAAGAACGATGAAAGAGTGTGAAGAGGCACATAGAATAAGGCAGAAAACAAAGTGCATGGTGAAGGAGAGGTTGAAAATCAAGACGAGGTAGGGGTTAAGGGGGAAATTATAAAAAGTAGAAAGATATTCATATGCATGGAGAAGAGAAGACGAAATTTGAGAAGCATTTCATCTGGAAAATATAACATGGGAAATATAGCGTAAATCGAAAATCACTAAGGTCAGTTCTGCGAATGGGAATGAAAGACACATCAAATGCGTTTGCAGTTCGTTTCAGTGGTTAGCTAAGTTATATGAGTTCGGAATACTACGGAATACTCGGAATACTCGGAATACTCGGAATACTAAGTTCACTTATGTGTATTACTTATTCCACGTAACCGAATGTTAACATTAGCCAATGGCTGCAAGTTCCTGGCGTCACTATGCCACTTCAAGTGCCGACGGAATCCGCTTCGACATCAGTGCCGTGTTCTTCATTGTTGTTCATCCCGTTGAAACAATTTATCATTGACCAGGTCCCATGAATTTACTTCCACGTGATGAAATTCAATAATCGATGGGCAATTTGATCTTGAGCTTACTTTGGAACTGCGTTGCTTACATTATTTATTCAGAATAAATATCTGAAAACAACATCCGGGTATATTGCGAAAAGAAAGATAATAAACAAAAGAGAAAAATACGATAAATATTTTCCAACATGTAAAAATAAATGTAGCATCACAAGGAGCATATTATTACGAGCTGTCTCACTACTCGAGGGACCTATCAAATATAATTTACCACAATTTCTGAAAAATGTATAATTCCGATATCTTATCACAGCATATCAATTCATGGTGTAAAGTTCATCAAAGTATGTCCGAAAACCATAAACATTAAGTTATCCATTAATACATGAGTCCGAATCTCGGACTTAGGACAAATTTCCTGAAATACTTAAAAAGCCACATTGTCATGGTTTCATCCAGAGCTAGAAAATCAATAAAAAGCATGTCACATCAACACTGCTGGGATCCACACTGGTTACCATCGAGGCCGATGCCCGTGTGCACACAAACGGAAAAACCTATATGGACCGGACGGCGCCCGAACGCCACACTTTGAGACATTAAATACATTTTAATCGTACGTCTCAAGTTTTGACTTGTGCCGGTCGAACTGTGGATCCTGCATGCATCCTGTGCGTGCAGCCCTGTGGGCTATAGCTTAGCTCTTCCTGCCGCTGGTCCAGCAGCTCCATGTTCAGGTCCAACGCCTCCAGTGACACCCCACAGGACCTCCATGATCAGGTCCAGGTGTTGGTCCAGTACCTCCAGTGGCACACCACAGGACCTTCATGTCCGGGCCCGGCTGCCGGTCCATCTCTTATCTCAACTCTTGCAGCACCTCCCCGCAGTGGTGGCGGCCGAGTCTGGACGGCGGGGCGGCATGTGTGCGGTGGCGGCCGGTCGGGCGGGCCTGTCGTCCGTTACTGCAGGCATACGGTGGCCGCGCCGGCCGTCTGGCCCCGTCACAGTCGGGGAATGTCTGTCGCTCGCGTCGGTGTAAATCAGCCCCGTCGGTTGACAACGGTCCGCCGCCGTCGACTGACAGCTGTCGACACGAGGAAGTGGACAGCGTCACGCGCGTACGAGTCAGGTCAGGTCAGGTCGAGTCTGGTTCAGGTCGGGTCGACGCTGACCTGGTGTCACGTGGGCGCCGTCGCCAGGTGCTGCTGACTGCGGGCGGCCGTTTGGGTACCGTTCAGGTTGGATCAGTTCAGGTCAAGTCAGGTCAAGTCAGGTCAAGTCAGGTCAGGTCAGGTCAGGTCACATCCGGGCCGGGCCGATGCTGACCTGGTGTCACGCGGGCGCCGCGGCCAGGTGCCGCCGACTGCGGCAGGCCGGTTGGGTACCGTTCGCAACCCGGTCGTGTCGGGTGATTTGCATTCTTCCCCCAGCGACAGCTACTCGCGGACCTTTGAAAGCGCCTCTCCTATCATGCCACCGTTAGGTTATGAGATACTTCTGTTGGAATCCGGGGTAGGTCCAGTTGATGTCCAGAGGCGTGGCGGTTCTAGTCGCCGCCAGAACACTTTGGTGCTATGCTCATGTGAGCGAATGACGTCCCCGGTAGTTATTGTCAAATGAAGCAATGCAGTCACCGTCGCCGTTGCCTTCTGGGTGTACTCAACGTGAAGCCTTTGTCGTGCCGCCCGAAACGCTATGTTCACAGGCAGCTAAGGGCACCCTAGCGTGCAGAAGTGGATGCGATTTGCACTTAGCGTCGTGTCTGCGCCATTTTGTCTAATTATTTTCCTGTCTGCAGTCCGTTTCATCTAGTTGCTCTCCGGCTATACTCCGCAAAATAGTATTCAGTGAATACGAAACCTCCCAGTCCGACCAAAACACGCATCACTGACTACTGCTGTAGCTTGAGTTTGGCGATGCATTGCGACGGGAGTGCACATGGCCTGCTTTTTACGCATAATACATTGGATAAAAAGATGAGATCTTGTCGAAATAGGGGAAAGTGTGGAAGCACGTGGGCGTTTTGCGGAAGTGATACCCGAATATACGTATTCTTATCAAGAAACATAAATAGTTAGCGATTCACCCTGTGCGTTACCTAACATCGATTAGCCCCGTTGCCTGTTGGGCTTTAACAGGCTTGATAATGTTTTTAATACCGGATAAAAACCTTCACTGTTTTCCGTTTCATTCATGCATGCGTGGGAATAATAGGAAAATACGTAGGATAATTAGAGCGACGGATTTGGCTTCAATGGAAATGTAGAAGATAGGATTGGGAACAACTGTCGTGCTCAATTCATGCTGTGCTTAAGTTTTTCAGCGTTAATTTACATGTATCTACAACAAACTCAGGGATGAGAAACAAAGGGAGCAGGGAGAGCGGCGGGAGAGAAATGGAAAAGAGGCATAGATAGGGGCATGAGCGGAGGAGGAAAGCGTAATGCAGGACGAGGATGGAAAGAGAGAGAGAGCGAGAGAGAGCGAGAGAGAGCGAGAGAGCGAGAGAGAGAGCGAGAGAGAGCGAGAGAGAGAGAGAGCAAGCGAGGAAAGGAAGAGACATTAGGCATGTTAGGTTTAATGGAAATGAACAAGCTAAATACAAATTGTACTTTCCCTAGGTCTCTCTACATCCGTCCCAGGTCTCTCTACATCAGATGACATTTTCTCAGAATCGACGCTAGTTGGAGAACGACGCTAGTTTGCTTATGTGGAGCTAGGAACAAGGAGGTCGAAGAGAGTGCAGCAAACCTAAACTATGAATTAGCTTAGCATTGACCCAATGGGTGTTGCAGCATGGCAAACATATTTCAAGAGGGCTCTTCTGATTCGCCTTGCCAGTCTTGTGAAAGTGCTCACACCTCTGATGGCATGCCGCTGTTGTTGCTGACCTACGCCCATTGTTCTTCTCAACAAGTGATCAGCAGCTGACATCTGGAATCATTGAAGCTACTCTGTCGGCTCAGCAGACTACATGGTGGAAAGGAAAACAAAGCGTTTCACAGCGATATCTGATGCCGTTGGGAAGTGGCTTGGCATCCATGTTTAGTCTGGGGGCGAAGGATTCACAAGGCACAAAGTTATCACCCTTCCCTACATCGGTGGATTAAAAAATGCAGACTAAAAGGAAACCGGTAGATATTTTGGGACATAATGAAACCGATAGTTCGTTCGAAGGCACTGCCGTGTAGTTCGTTTTAATGCTGAGCGCTCCCTAGATGTGTAGCGGAGTGGTATGCAATCTAAGGCTGCTGCTTCTCCACGCGAAGTTTTGGATCTCCTCCCCCGAAGGCGGCGCGAGTATCCTCTGCGGTCCGGCACTCTTCTCATCACGCTCCCCTTGCTGGGACAACAATAGCTAGACACAGGACATCCGAACCCTGCTGCAGCATTAGCAAACGCCCTGGAGGGCCTTTGAAAATTACGCGCTGGAGAGGGGGAGGGAAGGATTCTTCCCCCTAAGGTCTCAGCTCCTATTAAAGCTTGAGCAACGAAATTCACACGGTGGATGCGTACGGTAGTGAACTCTATTGTGTACAAATTTCATGATCATAGGGCAATACCATCAAGGCCAAATAAGGTCAAAATATCAAGTTGTTCTGGTTTTGTGTGGCTTCGCTTGTCATTATCATGGATGGCTGTGATTGTGTTTAAATGCTCCAAAATGGACATCAATGAAGTTTTGGACATTACTAATGATACGATGCAGATGCTAGACCCAGCATTTGACCTCATGTCACCTATATAACAGCACTTTATCAGGTCATTTCCTGTTCCAGTTACCGGAACCGGGTCGCCTGCCCGACTGCTCCGTTGGGCGGCTCGGCGCAATCGGCTTCGCAAAGAAGGGAGTGAAGTACATGAATAAAGTATGGAAGCGCTTAGGTACACAATGACAAACAGTAGTTTTCAGGATATGTAGAGAGTAAAATGCAAAGTGACATCAATCGCATGACAGTCATTTGCATTTATGACAACATTCCAGTTGACCAAGTTTGGTTCCATTAACCTGTCATGAACTCTACCTGACTTGACGTCAGTGACCTGACATGACTTTGAAACTACATAGCATAACAATATACATCAAACAAGTCGCTAGTGTGGCCAAAAACACTTTCCTTTTGCCAATATACTGGAAGCGAACCAGCGCCGATTTTTGTGCTCTGGCGCTAAGAAGTATTTTGTATATTTTAACGGTCCTAACTCGAAAGATTTTCGGACGGTTTCCATTTTTGTCCTGCTTTAAACAACGCGCCAGTTATTTCTAAGCAGGTACACAAATAATGACATGCATCGGCCGGTAAAATCTGACATATAGGAAAAACCGGAGGGGTTGGCGGATTTCGCCCCTCCCCTTCAGGGCGCGTGTTAACAAAACAAAAACTTGTGTGCTCTTCCTGTATTTTTCAACATAGGCTTTATTTTTCAGTTCTTGCTTTCTTTACCTCCCCGTCGTATGCCTATTTATGAACATTAATCCCGAAAAGCAACCAATAAATGTACTAAAAGCAACTTACTTCTTAAAACATGTAAGTTGCTTTTCGTGCGAAGCATGAAACAAAACATTTTTGTTTCATGCTTCGCACGAAACAAAAATCGGATGATTACTTGATACGTCTGTAATGAGTCTGCAATACCCTTTGTCGAAGCCCTTCCTGTGACAAGTATATGTCGAGCGAAAGCGTTAGACACTCGTAGATCTGACAGAGTCGACTCTGACACCACTATCACCGGGGGCAGGTAAGGTCATCAGCCACAGAGCATTCGGTTATCACCACCACCGCCACATCGCTTCACATCCGTTGATTAACGCCGCTCGTCTTCTTACCTCAGCATGCACAGTGGTGAACTTGCGATTATAATGCTCTGTGGAGGGGTGGGTAGGGAGTTGCTTACCTCCTGTGCCATACGCGAAAGAATGACAAGCGGCCAAATACAGCTGCGAACTGTAATTTCGTAAGTGATAGGCTCTTGCTATGCGGGACTGTTTGAGTCAGGTTCACGGCTAACGATCATAAGATGGCCGCCCGTAAGATGTGTTCGTATCAAGGCAATTGCTCTGTATTAAGGATCATTGAAAAAATGCATGTGGAAGACAAATACCATCCTCTTGGATATGGTGACCATATGCGTATCTCCAGCATCCCATTGCCGGTGGCTACGCCCTTCCAATAGATCCATAAGCGTGAAACGCGTAGGATCGTTGGGGAGTATGGTGACCATGTAGGAGGCTGACAACACATGCAAAAACGGGCTCCCAAGAGGTAATCTTGCATGAATTTAGTCTAATTATCTTCGACGTCAGAAACGCTTACTTAAAAGAGCTATATTAGCCAGGTTCGTCACTGAGGCGGTTAACAAACGAAATTCCAGGACCAACCATACAGTGGATTAGCTTACTCCTCGGAGGTCCGGGAAGAGTCGTGGCAGCGCATCGGACCACTCCTGGCCTAGAGCCCGGTTGAATATAGCTCATTATTCCATGTACGATTCCTAAAATAAAACATTTACATGAAAATCCAAGCGCAGCTTGGGATTTCCATACCCAATTACAAGGCAACACATCCGTAAGAACATCGCTGTCTGATTCGAAACAGCAGATTTGACCTTGGAGGACGGTGAGGACGTCACCGGACGATCTCATAATTGTTCCATCCGATGACGAGTTACTTTCGCATTATTAGCCCTAACATGAACATCAATTTCTCCGTCAACCATGGGCAAAAGAAATTATGAAGAGTGGAGGATCCCTTTGCACAGCTGGCCGAATTTTTCAGTCTCACTACACACATGCACAATGCAACGAACATGATGGTTGTTGGTTTTGGTGTCAGCCACACAGCTTTTCCTAGACAGTTCATTATTCTTCAGAGCTTAACACGCGCACGTCCGGGGGCAGATATCTGCCCCCCTCCGGGTTTTCCTCATTTGCCGCCAAACTAATAATGTTAGCAAGGCAAAACCTCGCATAGCTGTCCACTGGCCTTTTCTGCATATTCTCATACATTTTTAATCCTGGGTCATCTCAGGTCAGGACACCAGGGCAGGCGAAGTGACCCAACTACACTCGGAGTTCTAGGTGGCATAACTTCCACAACAATTTGGCGATTGATTTCAAAGTTATAACATGTCATGATCTCATCAGGGACCATAATATACACATCGGGTTTTTTCGTAGCATTGATCTTAGGTCAGGTCGCGGTCATGGCTTCCCCATTATAGGGCTATGGTAAAATATACAAATGTTTCCTGGTTACATATTTGCGCTCGGAATGATCTCACAACGGTTGTGGCATGTAGATGGAAGCTATACTCAATGTTACCGCTGACATTTTTGCTCAGTGACCTCACCAAGGTCTCTGAGGTCACCTGAGATCACTACACATTTCTGCGCATTACATCGCACTGCATTGAGCTAGAGGGCTGGAATTACCATCATTGTGCTTGTATCACCAAGACGTGTCGATTGATACATTACATGACCTTAGGCGAATTCATGACCTTGACCTGAGGTTATGGCTTCATGACCTTGACCTGAGTTTCGGTTGACCTGACCTTAAACTACACCGCCTATTGTCGGTAGCCCACTTCAAGACTGTCGAATAGCGTTCGCCGTTTGTTTCTATCTGTTACAGGTCCTGAGGTATGTGTCAATATCTGAGTCCCACCTGATCTAGTCGAATTTGACCTATGATGGCCCAGTGACCTGAATGTTGACCTGAGCGAACAAATGACCGAAACACTTTCGATAGAACCTGTCACCAGCTATTCAACGCCGTTTTCCGTTTGTCGCTAGCTAACATAGTTCCAGAGATCTTAGGGGGCAGACATCTGCCCCCCTGGACATGCGAAGTTGGCGCGGACCGCCGGACGTGCGAGTGTTAAGTCATTTCGTCGAGCCGAGCTTGGATGAAAGTTTCAATGGAAATCAGCCTAACTAGCGGTGTATGCAAAACATTCGCAACTAACTGCTGAACGCCTTAATTCTTAGCCTTCCACATCAGTGTACATTGCCCCGCAGCATACCAACCTGCAGTGAGGCGGCTGCTCATTTGACAGTCATGACACACAGTGGGGCAGTGGTAGACTGGCCGGGCGGCAGGCTGCACGACGCGTGGACAGTGGTGCCAATCGTTGACGTTCGTCACGTCCCGAGCAGCGTCACAAGGCGCGTGACCGGCGCGCCGTACTACGGGAGGCATTGCACCGCCATTCGGCCGGCGCGCCAGATTCTCGCGCGCCGGCAAATTCTGGTGGGTAACAGTGCGCGCCAGTTCCCAGCACTAGCGACGCGACGCTCCGACGCCGACAGCGGCCAGCTCCCACGCGGCCGACACTGGGCTGAGCCGACCTGGCAGCGAGTCTCTGCCGCCGGCAAGGCGAGCCGTGGCAGCGGGCCAAACAACTCGGGGTAGCGAGCCGAACCAGACCACTCGGAGACCCAGGGCGAGCCGCGGCAGCGGACCAGACCATTCGGAGTCCGAGGGCGAGCCGTGGCAGCGGACCAGACCATTCGGAATCTTACGCCCCCCACCCCACCCCGACGAGGCACCACGTTCTCGTGGTGGTGGGAGTGGGGGGGGGGATTGATTGCCCCAAAGGCCCGGCGACCATCGTACCGGCGAGGGGTGTGACCAAGAGTTCCTCACCCATCCTTCCATCCGTACGTTCCCATTCCAATCCCAATCTTATCCCAACATCCATGTCCTTCATCTGGCCCTGCAACCCCAACTATCACTTCTATGGGCAAGCAGGGCAACTTCCCCGGTCCTGCCCACCAGCTCAGTTTTATCGGGGTAGCCGCGCCCCCTCGGCCCGCCCCCCGGGGTTGGTGGAGTCCTGGAGGTTGAGGCCCCCGCCACACGGCGCCAGTTGTGACGGAGGACCAACACACCTCTTTGGTCCTGATATCCCGGAGGGGCGGGCGGGCCCGTGGGGCCTCACGCAGGCCAAGTGGCTGGTCGTCTCGGGCTGGGGGCCTGCGACTCTTCCCGGTGCCTGCCGGCCCGGCCGACCGGGGTCAAGGGGTGCTGGATCCTTGCGGGGTGGTGAGTCTCTCTCTCTCCTGGCCGAGCGAAGGCGCCGCCCGCCCCGTATAACTCCTCGGGAGCCTTGCGACCTCCCGTACGCGGGACCCAGGCATTCCCTCAGTAGGGTCTTGTGCGGTGGGGCGCCCAAGGAGCTGAACACCAACACGCATCACATGGCGTTTCCAATCCAAAAAAACCTTCCTGGTCCCCCGCGTGGGAGCCAGACCATCGCCCAACCCATCGCAGGTGGGAGCGTGTTTAATCAGGAAAGCCACGGGAGAAATATTTCGAATGTCCCTCGCATCCTCATCTTCCGATGACTGACCAAAAATATTGCATCATTGTCCCCTTTCCAGAGGGGAGACGGATGCGACAGATTTTGGAGGATCACCCGTTGCTAGAAGTTAAAGGATGGTGCTATTGAAGGAGTTTGCACAAGTAGGAGAAGCACAGAAAGCAACTGGAAATGACAGAATTTGTGCATAGTGTGCGGAAAGGTTGCAGCAAAGTCGATGAGAGCATCCAGATAAGGGTCGAACGCAAGCAAATAAAAAATACCTCGCGTGGAATCATCAACTGTTACGATCTCAAAGGCGTACCGAAGGAAGAGATAGTAGACGGGCTATCTGAGTTCGGCGTGATGGGAGCCAGAAAATTGAAGTCTAGAAGAGGTGCAGAGCTGATCACTGCATACAATGTCATATTGACTTTTGATTCAACTGACTTACCTTCTGAGATCCGGGTTGGGTACATCCGGGTCAAGGTGCAACTTTTTCTTCCAAACCCAATGCGTTGTTTTAAATGTCAGAAGTGGGCACACTAACCAATACTAGGAATCGTTCGGTGTGTAGCAAGTGTGTCTCCCCAGACCATACTGGCGACCAATGCACCTTCAGAAATTCCATTCTGCGCCAACTGCGACAGAGGACAGGATCCCCACACATCGTTCGACCGCGGCTGCCCTAGCTACTCCAAAGAGAAGGAAATTATATACATCAAGCACAATCAAAATGTAACATTTCGCGAAGCTCGGGATCTTTAAGATCGCACACACCTAGAATGTCGTACGCAACCAAAACTAAAAATGTCACATCGGTTCCACGGCGAGCACAGGAAGCTGAAGCAAACGAACTCGTTGCAGTACTAAGTGAGGTTCTGCGTTCCTTCGGTGTTCTCGTCGCCCCGTTCACAAGGCATACGACCGAGGTTCCACCGCCCACAAATGATGCCGTTCGACCATCAGAGGCCCCCTCCCAACAAACACCCGAAGGTGGGGCGTGGACGCTAGTCCAACGGTCTAAGAAGCATCCTCGGTCCTTTCCGCCCAGTCCCAGCCCCTCCCAGTCTAGTTCGAAATCCCCACCTCCCATCCCCCATCCGCCCTCCAACCAATCCTCACTCCCTCACGCCCCACCACCACCTGCAAACCTAGCCTCTCCACCCATCCCTACCTGATCCTCCCCTTCCATCAGTCATTCCCACCGATGCCCAACCCATCTCCAACCTTTCTACACTCACATCTGCCTCAAATCAGACATCCTCATGTACTACAGTACCATCCAATGTACCGAAATCCTTACCATCCACATCCATGCCTCCCGCCTCCAACACAACCATTACCAACACATCCTCTTGCCAACCCTCAGCATCCAAGTTCACCTCCCGCTCGCTCCCCCTGATCTCCATACAACCCATGGCAGCCGCACCCACGACCCGACCATCTGAAGTCGCGGTACACCCTGGAGCTCCTGATCTGGGCGCACGAGGACGGACAGCCCGACGTGGTTCCGCTCATTCGAGTCCGGAATCCAGAAGCCCACGTCCAACCGCAACCCATCCACCATCGCCACCAGTTTCGACCGTGATGGGGCCGCCTGTCACCCCTCCCCCACGTCGAGCTGGTCACCCCCGATTCCCCCCCCAGCTTCAAATCGTATGACGAAGCGAGCTCTCCCAGGGGCGGTGTCCCCTTCCGAGATCGGCAGCCCTCGGTCACGGCCGCGTAACCAAGCGCCTGAGGAAGTAAGGTCGGGAACGGATGATACTTAACTCGTCCTCGTCTCCTTTTTCTAGCTCACAACTATCGCCTTTATATATTTGACGTATGAGATTATTCTGCAATGGATTTGCAGAGGTTTGAGAACCAGCCTCAGCGATCTCCAAACTATTTTTCACTCACGAGTGCCGCTGGCGGTTTATCTTCAAGACACAAAGCTTCCTGCTCATGCACATTTCCACCTGAAAGACTACACTGTGTTGCGTAAGATATTGTTTCTTGCACTGTGGCGCACGGCAGAGTCCTCATTGCCATGCACAACTCTGTTCCCTTTCACGAAATATCCATCGCTTCGAATATTCAGTGTGTTGCTGCTCGTATAAAAATATCCCGCCATGCCGTTACCATATGCAGCATATATTTTCCGCCGGGAGAGGTCTTTCCACTAGCTGTCTCAAATGGTGGGGCAGCTCACACCACCAGTGACGGTGTGCGGAGATTTTAACGCGCATCACCCCCTCTGGGGATCAAGCATGGTGACGAGCCGTGGACGTGCTATGGAGCGTTTTGTACGAGATTTCCCACTCTGCGTCCTAAGCACAGGAAAGCCAACGTATTTTACATTGCCCACAGGACATACCTCCGTGCTGGATCTCATCCACTGCAGCCCAGAAGTTGCACCGTTTCTAGAATGGACCGTGGATGGCGACTCGTGCAACAGTGACCACTTCCCTGTCTGGTCTCATTTTGTTCACCGTGTTTTTGTAAGCCGACGACCCCCCAGGTGGATGTTTAACAGAGCCGACTGGGATTCTTTCCAATCAAGTCTTGAGTGTACCCTACACGACCTCTCCGACGAATCTGCTATCTCCGTGGAGACGTTCACGGCGGATATTGTGCGGAGTGCTCAACGGCACATACCTTGCTCAACGACAACATCAGTTCGCATGCCCGTCCAATGGTGGCCGGAAAGGTGCGAGAGGCCTTGATTGCCAGGAAGAGGGCGCTTTGTGTCTTTAATAGAAATAGCTGTACGCGAAGCTTAATAGCTTTCCGCAAAGCGTGGACAGCCACCAGACGTATCATCGCCGAAGAAAAACGAGACTCGTGGAAAGCGTATGTCAATACTTTAAACCGTTCCACATCATTGTCATCTGTATGGCCCCGCATAAAACGCTTATCCGGAAGGTATACGCCACTTCCACTCCCCACCATGCACATGGCTGGCCGAGACATCATCGACCCGGAAGAAGTGGCCGACGAGATCGGACGAGCTCTATCAGCACGATCGAACAATAGTAATAGTCTGCGCTTCTTAAACTACAAGGCTCGTTGCGAGGCACGCACTATTGATTTTTCAACCACAAACCTCCTTGAATACAACACTCCATTTCAATTTCCGAACTGACTGCAGCTGTCAGTACTCTGAAGAGTGTAGCAGAGGGTCCCGATACATTGCACAATGACACTATCAAACGTTTGCCTGGAAAGGCCTAAAAACACTCCTGGAGATATTAAATGACATGGGTACAACCGGCACATTTCCATCTTCGTGGCGGAGAGCAATCGTAGTGCCTATACTTAAGCCAAACAAAACAAGGGCGGACCCATTGCATTGTCGCCCCATCTCGTTAACATGCTGCCTATGTGGATTGTTTCAAAGATGATGAATGTCAGACTAATGTGGTTTTTAGAACACAACAATCTCCTTCACTGTGATACGGAGTGGTTTTCGAAAACATCGCAGCACGCTTGACCACGTTTTAACACTGGACTCTGTGGTGCACTCTAGTTTTAAGAAGAAATGTCACACAGCTGCGATATTTTTCGATATTGACGGAGCGTATGATACTGCACGGAGGCACGGTATTCTCATGAAATTGCATCGCATTGGTATCCGAGGCTCCATGGGATTTTTCCTGAAAAAAAAACTTCTTAGCTTCCAGAGCTTTCTGTGTCAGAGTAGGAGGTCTCCTCTCTGGCACATTCCTACAAACTGATGAAGTTCCGCAGGGAAATGTCCTGAGTGTTGCGTTGTTCGCTATCGCCATCAACGACGTGGGCTCATCATTGCCAACTTCTGTAGGGAAAGCACTATTCGTGGATGACTTTGCCGTGTGGTGCTCTTCGCGCACTGTACATTCTACAGAGATACAACTCCAGCTGGCTGTCAGGAAGATACAGGATTGGTGTGACGAAACAGGTTCCGCAATGTCTACAACAAAGACAGTCGCTGTTCAATTCTGTCGCAAGCGTTCTTGCATAGACCCGGTGATCATGCTCAACGGTAACCGCATTCCATTCAAACTAGCTGCCAAGTTTCTAGGTGTGCTGATTGACCACCGGTTGACATATAGCATCCACATCAGCGACCTCGCGCAGAAATATACAAAGAGACTGCAGGTGATGAACACTGTCTCGAGATGTTCGTATGCCGCAGATGTTTTACTGCTGATGCACCAATCTCTTGTGCGTTCTAAGATGACTACGGATGCTTTATTTATGTCTGAGCATGTACCACGAACAAGCGTCGCCTGGATGCGATCCATAGTGCATCTCTTCGCATTGCTCCTGGAGCATTTCGTACTTCCCCGGCTGATGATGTGGTGGCAGAGGCAGACGAGCTACCTCTTGCGCTGCGCCGTAAGTTATTGGGGGCTAAGTACGCATGCAATGCCGCACAAACCCGAAAGCATCCAGCCTATCAGTGGATATTCGCCAGAACACCAAGGCCACGTCAGGGGCCCATATCCAACGTGGATTACCGTTCTCCATTCTGATGGCCTCGACCCTCCGTAATGGTAATATTAGGCCGGGTTGTGTGACACGTACTATTACGCCGACCACTCCCCTTGGCAGGTTGTCCCAATACAAACTGATGCCACTTTGTCATGTTGAAAGAAAGGACAGGCAAACCCAGAGGAACTCTGCGCTCTGGCATTGGAAAATATACATGAATCCCGTGATTTCTCACGAATTTACACGGACGGTTCCAAGTCCGACTCAGGTGTTGGATGCGCTTATGTCAGCCGACACGGGGTTCGATCTTTTAGCTTACCAACACAAGCATCGATTTTCACAGCTGAATTGTACGCAATCCTTCAAGCCCTGTACTCTATTCAAGATGACCAGGCCACCAAACACATGACTTTCACGGACTCCTTGAGCAGTCTCCTGGCATTGAAAACCTTCAACCAGGATAACAGACTTGTTCGTAGGATTATACGAGTCGTCAAATCCATAAATGATGTCAACCTAATTGTCATATTCTGCTGGATTCCCAGCCATGTCGGAATTGTTGGAAAAGAAGCTGCTGACATAACTGCCAAGCACGCCATCATCAACGTCCGGAAAGTCCACTTACGGCTTCCTCCAAGACATTTGTATCCTACTATATTGTCAAGTACAAAGTTAAAATGGCAACGACATGGAATACAAAGTGTAGTATGCTGAGGGTTTTAAAGCCAGCGCTAGGACTGTGGAGGTCCTCGAGCCGAGCACCACGACGAGAAAAAGTAATACTCTGCCGACTGAGGATAGGTCATACCTTCGCGACACATGGCTACATACTTACCGGTGATGACACACCTTTATGCCCATGCTGTTCGGTTCCGCTTACCGTATACCATGTTTTCGTAGGATGTGTACTTTTTGAACCATTACGACGCCAATTCTAAGTCAGCAGAACGCCGACTCTACTCTGCATACGCTAATAGGAAACTATTCTGAGGTCCTGACGTCTTGGATCATTTTTACATTCCTTCAAGAAGCACGCTTTAATGTTGTATATCGTCGATCTTAACGATGATTAGTTACTGTATCTAAACACAGTTATGGGCGCAAAATGACCCTGGCAGTCGACGCGCCCCTAAACTCCAATTCATCATCATCATCATCGGAAGCTTACGGCGAGCAGCTGCGCCGGGCCAGACCACTCCTAGTTCCGGAGCTGGCCGAGAATCGACAGCTTATTTGATGTCCAGTTGCCATTGCAAAGCGCACTTCATGTGTTCCTTGTGTGAACAACTTCGATATTTGTGTTTCCTTTGGCGATGTGCTAATTCTATTTTTGCCTTGGTTCCTTCTGAGATTGTTTTGGGACTGTTCCCTATCCACACCGACAGGTCCTAGCACCAAAGATCTCACGCCCTCAGACTGACAGCTTAAGCAATAAGAAATGATTCCCCGAAACAAAATTCAGCCTACCTATTTTAGTCTGCCTGCAAATCTAAGTTCACCGTCGCGAGAGATCAAAATCTGAGGAACGAAAGGAGACCAGGAGAAATATAAATGTGAACAATTTAATATCAATTTCATAGACTTGTCAAGGCTTCAGAAGGCTATGGAAAATATTTGACTATTTGAAACATTTTCATATATTTCGTGATCTCAATATTTCTTAAAATATTATAATATACCGAATTATGGTTTGTTCGTAGAGGCAGGGTGAGATCATTAACCTGCGTGGCTGTGCAATCTCAGTGATTGTGGATGAATTCAAGCAATTTCCGACTTTTAGGTGATACTAGAATACTTCTGCACCACACATTGAAATTCAGTGACGATTTGCATCACCATATAATTACAGAGTGCGTTTTTCGCATCAGTGCAATATGATTTATGTGAACGTCACTCGAACGGGACCCACTAGACCCAGTTAGCCCTGCTGGGATGCACCTGACCTGATCACAGACTGTAGGTCGTTGGGTAGGATTATCATTCTGTATTACAACTGCGCCATTATATACATTTTTGGCCGCGTCCTACTAGTCACCGGATGCGATAAGAGCTGACATGAAATAACGGAAGCGTGAAGGCGAATTGCACACTCACGGTCCCAGCTAGCCATTGATTCGAGTTCAACCACTCATGCTCGTGACAGGGATGTTCACCGTCATGACGAAGCCGTTGCTGAACGCGTCATCTGTTGAGCGCGGCCAGCACGCCGTCTCTGCGAGGTAGTTGGACCGGCCATTTCGTTAGCAGCGGCACAACGTGTGCAGATGTTCGTCTGATGTCGGCTCCAGGTGGATGTCGGTTGTTGTCATTGCCGGAGTGCGCGATACATCCCGACGGCCGCTGAGCAAGCGATTGAATTTTCTCTCACTCCTGGACCACATGTCCCCCAAAACAGCCATAAAGCGTTCACGAGATTATCAGCGGCAAAGCTGTGCGATCGCCGGTGCAGCCTACACTCACAATGGCTGCAATAGATATAGCTGAAAAGGCGCCGCGCCGGGCGCAGGGGAGTGCCAGAGGACATTTGACAGCCGAATGGTATATGGCAGCTGCGTCGGCACTCGCCCGGCCGGGACCGGAAGTCTGCCGCACGCCGCTCCGTTCAGCACGGAGTCGGACAGCGTCTAACGCCACAGTTGCGGCGCGATTGAGTCATCTGCTGCCGTCACATGCTACTGGCACCCCGCGGCTGCCGCGCCGTGCTTTGACCACGCTCATCACGGCAGCCAACGCTCCACACGCTGGAGGCCTTGATCGAAGCTTTGTGATCGATTAGGTGGCTACCACACGCGCCGATGGTGGTGGCCACCAGGGCAAGGCATGACGGCCATCGGATCTGGAGTGACGGTCACGGAGACTGTAGAGTGACACTCACTGGGTGGAGAGTGACGGCTATAGGGGCCGATGAGTAGCGGCCACAAGGTCTGGAGAGTGACACTCACTGGGTGGAGAGTGACGGCTATAGGGGCCGATGAGTGGCGGCCACAAGGACTGGAGAGTGGCACTCACTGGGTGGAGAGTGACGGCTATAGGGGCCGATGAGTGGCGGCCACAAGGTCTGGACAGTGACACTCACTGGGTGGAGAGTGTCTCTCACTGGGTGGAGAGTAACACTCACTGGGTGGAGAGTGACGGCTATAGAGAACAAGACGTGGCGGCCACAGCGGCCAAGATTAGCAGTTGCTTCGGCTCAGAGGAGCCAGGAGCCATCAAGCGATCTAGATGCCCATCACAGGTCTGGGAGGCAGTAGTCGTGGCGCTGGTGCATGGGTATGCTGATGAAGCGGTTCAGGCTGTTCTCAGATCGTGTCGGTCGACTCCGTTCACCAGTAGTGGGTCGAGATAGGAAATCGAGATGTCCGCCTTTGTTATCATTATTGTATACTTGTGATTTTTACAAATTGAGCATGATATCCGACCCATATTCGTACCAAAACCAAATATCCGCCACTGTCCACCAGCAGTCTTGGGAAGTCGAACATCGGTCAGCATGACATAATATACGATGGTAATCAACAGGATCTGGCCTGCTTGGCCGATGGAAAAGGATGCCTTGCACACAATAGACGACGAAAAATCTGAGATTTGGAAACAAACTAGTTCAGTCATTGTTTGCCATGCAAAGTCGTTTGACATATGCATAATGCATCTACATATTAAGCACTAATTAAGGATAATGTTAAAAGCTGCCCAGGCTGAGGATCACTATCAACAAATTTTTTCGGACCGTTCCCACAACCACCACAACCATCTCTAACTCATGCTCTCTACACCAGTGCCTGCGAACTTCATTACCTCTTTTCTTCAGTTTTAACCTGTGCTGTGTATCAAGGCATTATTCCTCACACCTACGATGCAGCAGTACACAGCAGCATACAATTTTACCTTTGATAATTGTATTTCAAAACTAAATACTCTGGCTTCATTTGTAGGCTTGGTGGATAGCTTAACACGCGCCCTGGAAGGCCTCTGAAAATTACGCGCACTGGAGGGGGCGGATACCGTCCCCCTAAGATCTTGGCTCCAGTTAAAGCTGGAGCAACTAAATTTGCAAGGTGGATGAGTACGATATGGAACTCTATTTTGTGCACATTTCATGACCTTAGGTCAATATCTTCGAGGTCAAATGAGGTCAAAATATAAAATCCGGTTTTGCGTGGTTTGGCTTGTCATTGTTATGAATCGCTGTGATTGTGTCTAAATGCTCTAAAGGGGGCACCAACGATGTTTTGGACATTACTAATGATGCAATACAGATGTTAGACCAGGCATTTGACCTCAGGTCACCTATATAACAGCACTTTAACAGGTCAATACCTGCTCCAGTTACCGGAACCAGGCCGACCACCTGAATACTCCAACAACAAGGACAAACAGTAGCCTTCAGGATGTGTAGGGAGTAACATGCGTGGTGACATCAATCGCATGACAGTTATTTGCATTTATGACAACATTCCAGTTGATCACGTTTGGTGCATTAACCTGCCATGAACATGACCTGACTTGACTTCGGCGACCTAACATGACTTTGAAACTACAAAGCATCACAATATGCACGAAACAAGTCCCCAATGTTGCCAAGAACACTTTCCTTTTGCCAATATACGGGTAGCAAATCAGTGCCGATTTTAGTGGTCTGGCGCTGGAATTTTTTTAACCTTAACGTCTCGTAATTCGAAACATTTTCGGTATATTTGTTTTGCTTTAACCCGTCCCGTCTCGGGTGGAGTCTTCAACCGCCCCCCTTCAGGTTTTCCGCGGATAGCGGATTAACGGCGCGCGGCAACGCGCCCAAATTTTCCATACCTTTTCCCACATCAATTTGACATGCTGATTCCAAATTTTTAGGTCAGATCATCTAGGGTCAAGGAGTTAGTCAACGTCAAGTGAGGTCACCTCCAAAAAAGTTCAACCAGTCGTCGCGCTTTAACGGATACAGATATTTTAATGAAACTGTCCGCGTTTGCTTATCTTTACGGATGCAATAAAACGTACGAGTGCAATTTTTCATTTTTTTTTTTTTTGACTACATACAAATTGTACGTATTTGCCAAATTGCAGTTCAAATAGAGGATTCTGGCTAAAGTAAGCATTTTTATTAAGGCAAATTGACTTCCAACAACGTTTCTCGGTCTGCTCTACCCATTGGAAAAGGAAAATTTTGAGTTTCCAACTCAAAATTTTGACATTTCAAAAAAGTTTTCAATTGTTATTTTTGGGGGATCAAAACAAATTATAGCCCCGGTCGATTTCGCTGTCATTTTCTCATTCCGAATACATTTTTTTTCTTCATATATCTCAAAATGAACTCCCAGAGTCAAAAACATAATGTAAGTCGTGAAAAGTCGTGAAAATCTAGCCCCCTGGTGACGTCAATTTTGTGGGGGAAATTGTTTTGGAGGGTGGGCCCTAGCCCTACTCGTCGAGCGCTTTCCGATGACAACTCTTTCGTTTTCGTGCGATACTTAGTGTGCATTTTAGAAGGGGTTCTTCAACCGCCCCCTCCCCCCCCCGAGATGAGGGTGTGAGGATTTGACCGGAAAGACGGCGCGGGTTAAGCAACGCGTCCGTAATTTCTAAGGGAGGGAACACAAAGTGTTTTTTGCGTTTTTTTCGCTTCCCCTTTGTGGGGTTATTCTGAAAAGTTGCGACGTTTACTGCCTGTCGTTTCTGTATAGGAAACACATTTTAAGCCTTCTACTTCACTCAAGAGCTTCTCCAGGAATGGATTTTCAGAGGCATATGTGGAAGCTTTTCTCGATTAGGTTATTCCTTACTTGCTTGCTTGCTTGCTTCCTCACAACTCGCACCATATGCTTGGCTTCTACGGTATAAAACTTTGAAAGTATTTTGCCGCTCTTCACACAGCTTAGCAGCCAATGTGAAAGACCACCGGCCGGATGACGTCAGAGGTACTTATGCTCACCGAAGGCGAGTGAGTCCAGGGTAGGCAAGATATGGGGTAACAGACACATTACCGACGTCCATACAACGTGCAGTACTAAAGAGCAATATACCTGCACAAATAACTGCATGAGATTCGAAAGGGACTCAGAGAGCTTCGAAGGTGGATTGGTAGAGAGCTTCCAAAGCAGAGAGTTGCCACAAACATTTTTTAGAGGAGAGTAAAATATGCTTCTTTCTGATTTCTTTATCTGAGATAAGATGTTACCGAAAGACGGTGTGACACCTATTTTAGGATAAATGTGCAAATCGTCGTAGTGTTTGGAACCAGCATTATTATCAGAGGCGGAAGGCGGAGCGGGTGAGATGGGGGATTGGGCCTAGTTTTGCAGATGCATATATGTTAACATTGAGATTCTTTGCTCTTACGCGAGCATACGGATATTCGGTAGACGTTCCGTAAGTTGGAAAATTATGTTGCGGTCAGAGGTGACTCCAGGCGGATTATTCCGGAGGCATGCTTTTACCCAAGTGTGACCATTCATGACATTTTCACTATTGACTTCGACAGTACAAGTTATCGTTGCTGGGCGTTATGGGGATATGGGGCGCTGATGTGAGGTTTTGCTTCTTGGAAATTATCTTATTCGTCAAGGACACGTACCAATACACGTTATGTGATATACTTTCCAAGCATCGTATCCAAACGTATGAATTGAGGCGACAGAGGACGTGAGCAGATTTACCATCTCTGAAAGGTGCTTATCTTACCAAGAGTGGCAATGGAGGTAATGCCATCTGGAAGCCGAACCAGCATATGTAGGTATATCCTGCAATCGTGCATTTCGGGCAAGACTGGCTGGACTGATCGACGTTGGCGGTGATGTACGCCATGCTGAGTGGCTGATTGCCGATTTTGGACTGACAGGCCGGGCTGAGTCAGGCGTGCTCTTTGGCAATTGCTGTGGTTGGGTGAAGGCCTTTGGGTGCTGTGCGCTATACAGGGGAAATACGATCAGTGCAAGACGAACAATATGGGGTTATGCTGACCGCTGAAATATGCTGAGGAACACATCGGCCTAGTACATACATGCCAGGACGGCTAGCCCTCACTAGAAGCCATCGGTATTCTCTGAATGACTTTTAGCATCGGTATCGGGCGTGCACTTGCCATGATCACAAGTATGAAATGCGACCTGGATTGGCATAAGTTCATATCGCCCTGTTCTACGCCGAAGCATGACACGATCTGATAAGGAGCTACCTTACAGTGGAACTCCTAAGATTGGACTGGAGCAGAGAGAAAGAGAGTATTGAAAATATTTTAGCCAATTACAACTGATTGTATTTTCTCAACAATTCCAACATATGGTCTGTGGTGTTAACGATGGCCGGTATCTCTCATTAGCTTGTGTCGGTGCCCACTGCCAGGCCTCCGGATCCAGTGTGACCGAGGCAGCACCAGTGGCACAGTTCCCAACTTCCGGCGGGTGGGCATCGCGACAGGATGCTCGCGAGTGATTCTCCCACGAAAACAGCGCGCGACATACAGAGCGGCGCGGGGCACGACGACGCCGAACTGACATACATGTGGCGCTCCACCACCGCCACCTTCTGTCGCGGAAATCAGTGACCGCACTGAGCACGCGGCGACCGGTGCTCACACCATCAGATCGCCGGCCATCCGTGAAGCTGACGCGGCTTTGGCCACCGTTCTTCTGGATGGGGTTTGGCGGCCGTAACTCTGACGCCGCCGTGCCGCCGACAGCGCGCATGCGCACTGCTCTCAAGTCCGACGGCGCCGACCGTCGACTGATCCAGTGCGGACCTCGTGCGGAGACGGGGCGGAGGTGTGCCGGTGAGCTCTCGCACCGCCGAACATGTGCACTTAGACACGAACAGGAGAACAGGAGAACGGCCCGACAGACACCGGAGAGACGATGTGGTGTTGCGCGCTGCTGGCGACGGTCGTGGCGCTGCTGCATGTGGTGGCAGTGGCGGCGGCGCCGACCGACGCTCAGCTCGACCTGAGCGAGGAGCTGCTGCGCCAACTTCGCCGAGAGGCCGGCCATCTGGACGCGGGCGCGTCGTGGCCGCGGTCGGCCGACGGCATGGCGCGCGTGCGCCGCTACCTGCGCGACTACGTGCGGCTGCTAGCGCGCCACGGTGTGCGCCGGCGCTCGCAGGTGCGGCTGCTGGTGCAGAGGCACGCCCAGCTGCTGCCGCCGGCGCTGTCCGACCCCGCTGTCTTGCAGTCGGCGCTGGCCGCGCCAGCAGCGACCGCCGAGGCGGGCCGCGCCAGTTCCATCAGCATGTACAACTTGTTCGGATCGGACGGCGACCGTGACACGCTGCTCAACTCGGAGGTACCGCTGCTGGACCACGTGCAGAGGCTGGAGGAGTCGCAGTGGCTGGACGAATCACGCCGGCCCGAGCGGAACCGCGGCGCCGAGGAGCGGCCAACGCGCGTGGTGGTGTTCAGCGCGTACAACCAGCGCGTGCCGGACGCCGTGCGCGACAAACTGGCCAACTCGGACCAGCCGCTGGCCGAGGACGAGCTGGACCAGCTGCTGATGGAGCTGCTGCAGGCGGCCGCGCGCCGCCACGAGACGGTGGCAGAGGCGGACGTGGATGAGCTCGATGCGCGGGACGAGTTCGCGGGGCCAGCGGATGCCGATAGATCCAAACAAGGGATTGTGAGCGTGAGCGAAACCGACTCGCAGACGTCGTACATCATCTACCCGGACCGGCGGCCGGCGCTCTGGCCTCCGGCCAACAGACGCAACGCCACCCGGTTGAGATTGCGCGAGCGCAACGACGACTTCGGCTTCCAGACCATCAACGCCAAGGTGGCGCAGTTCGACCGCAACCGGCAGTCGCTGGTGACGATTCAGGACATGCCCTCTGGCGGCGCGCGGCCGACCACCACCCCGCGGCCAGCGCCGATCCCACCGCCGGCCGCCACTCCGCTGACGAGCTCGGCGCCGGCGACGATCACACGCTACGGCGTGCGACGCCCCACCGAACGACGCGAAACAACACGCGGAAAGGACGCGCTCCGGCCGTCGGCGACCTTCTTGCCGCCCACGCCGCCGCCGCCAACGACGACGAAACCGGACGTGAACCAGCCGCCGGTTGAGGCGACGACGCCGCCCGGAGCGGAAACGACGGGCCGGTCGACGACGCGACGACTGTCGGTGCCGGGCGCGTGGGCTTCCGACGCGGTGCAGCGATACACTCCGGCGGCGCCGCCGGCTGCCTCCGATCAGGACTACACAATGTCGGCGGGCACCGTGCTGGACTACTACTACGACGACGACTACGCGGACCTGTCATCAGACGTCGGCGCCGACATGGCCTTCGGTCCGGCCGGCGCCGCGCTGCAGCCGATCGCCGAGATCGTCATCACGCAGCAACCCGTCCTGCTACAGTCGTCGCTGGCCGTGCTGTCGCACGCGGCTCAGAAACACGCCGCGTCGGCCGGCGCCGCCGACAGCGCCGCCGACAGCTCCACTGACGACCTTGTCGACAGCTCTACCGACAGCTCCGCCAACAGCTCTGCCGACAGCTCCGCCGATAGCTTCGCCGACGAACTTGCCGACAGTCAGGAAGGTACGACCTCGGCCGGCCCTCCAGGGGCGCCGGCTGAGGCGTCACCGCTGTTGGTGGGCGCGTCCGAGTCCTTAGCGGCAGAGGCCGAGACCACCGAGCCGGCGGCGGTTGCTGTGCTCGACCAGCCGGAGATCAGCGCCGACCTGCAGGCCTTCCTCGCACGTCTCGAAAGGGCCCAGGGGGAGCGCAGCACTCAGTCGACGCAGGTCTCGGCGCAAGAGACGACCGAATACCAAGTTTTGCCGACCACCTACGACGGGACGTCGGAGGAAGGCGAGCCGTCGGCGCCGGTAAGCATCGCCACCACGAGACCGACGAAGACGGAGAGGCCGCACCAATCTCCTGCGCAGAGAATTTCACAGAAACTCACCACTGAGTCTTCCCAATCGGAGAACAAGTATCCGAAAGATCCGTGGGAGCTGTTCAACGCGCTGTTCGACAAGGACAGCGATGATCTCGCAGAGGTGGTGAGTCACGTCACGACGTCGACGACCACGACGACTACGACAACCACGACGACGCCTTTCCCAGAGCGCAAGCGGACGCAGCGGCCGTTCCGGCCGATGCCATCGCTCGCCGACCTGCTAATCCCTCTGCTGGCCACCTACCAGCAGTTCCAGAAGGTTAGTTTGGGCGAGCAGCGGACCACCGTGCGGCCGCTGTCGGCGACGCGGCCGACCCCAGTCGGCCCGCTCGGCCACATCCCACTGTTTGTGCCGCCGCAGAAGGCGGTCCACTACTCGCGCACGCCGACGCCGCCCCGGCCGAGCAACAGTCTGCTGGCACACCGGCTGGGACGGCCTCCACTGACGGCGGCTGAGCGGCCGGGCGTGCCGCTGGTCGAGACCGTCCCGTTGTCCGACCCGAACCTGAAGCTGCCGGACCGGCTACGGCTTCCGTTCGGCGTCATCAACGGCCAGGCAGTGGCGCCGCCGCGCGCCGGCTCTCGGCCCAGGCCGCAGGGCGAGCGGCCGCGACCCAAGCCGCGGAAGCCGCGACCGGAGATCGCCCGGCCCGAGCGGCCCCGGCCGGCTGACCGCTGGCAGGTGCGCCCCACCCCGACGCAGACGCCGATGGTGCAGGCCACGCGGCGGCCCGACCAGCGGCGGCCCGACCAGCGGCGGCCCGACCAGCGGCGGCCCGAGCTTCCCATCAGCGATCACTTCCTGCAGCTGCTGCAGCACCGCACCGGCGTCGCCGTCGGCGGCGGCGAAGGCGCTGCGCGGCCCCAGCCGCCTCGACGGAACGCCCCCGTCCGGCAGCCGGCGAGACGCCGACCTGTCGGCGCCAGCGGCAATGGCGGTCCGAGTGGAGCGGAGCTGACGGTGGACGGCGTGCCAGTGGTGGCGCTCAATCTGCCCGGCTTTTTGTCCAGTCTGCGGCGCGGCTTGCCAGTGCCGCCGCACCTGGCGCCTCCGCCGCCCCGCCTGCCACCCGGGCCGCAGCTGCCAGGCTCGTGGCCGGCGCCGTCGCCAGGCTATCGCCCGCGACCTCCGCGGCCCGGAGTACCGCCGCCAGGGGTGCGGTCGGACCATGCGCACGGCAGGCCATACGTGCCGCGAGGGCCCGCGCAGCACGGACAGCTCGGCGTGCGCCGGCCAGCCGCCCACCGCCCGTTTCCCGGCGTCGAGGCGACGCCGCACCCTGTCCTCCGGCTGACTCGGCCGGCGCCGGTTCGCTATCATGGCAACGCAGTGGCCGGGGGCCAGTCGGCCGGCGATCTGCCGCTGTATGACTATGACGACATCATCACTGCCGCCGCACCGCTGCCCGACTTCGAGCTGGCCGACGTGGCCGGCCAGACGACCACCGAGACGGACCTGGAGACGCTCGGCGCCATCGTCTCCAGCGTCTACGGCAGTGAGAACGGCGCGGAGCAGACCCAGATTGATCGCAACGCGCTCCGGAAGCGGATCGGCCTGGCAGCAGTGGATGCCGTCGACGGGCACTCGCAGCCAGTGGCGCCGCAGAACGCCGCGGCAGACACCGAGACCAACACGGTTCGACCGCCAGCGACATCAGCATTTGCTCCCGCCGCAGGGCGCCGTCCTGTCCACCATGGGCCGCGCCGGCGGCCGACCGGCGCCGGCGACGCGGCCGCACCCACCACCGCCGCGTCTTCGACGAGCAGCGCCGACGACGTCGTGTTCTTCACCGTGTTCGCGACGCAGGGCCCGGTGCTCGACAGGTCCAACGCCGTGCCGGGCCAAGAGCTGCCGGCCAACTCGACCGACGACGCCGTGCGCGTACGGCGGATGTCCTCCGAGGAGATCGCCTACATCCTGATCGGCACGACGGCCGGCCTCAGCGTCTTCTGCCTGGTGGTGGCCGCCGTCACCATGAAGTGCCGCGACAAGTGTAGCGTGTACGCGCTACTGGCGCGACTGCTCCACTCGGAGTATATCCAGGGCCTGGGCAGTCGCATGTCGTCGGGCCGCTCGCAGCACTCGGCGGCTGGTGCCGGCGCCGACCGGCCGTCCACACACAAGCTCGGCTCGTGGTTCAACGGGCGCAGCGAGACGCTCGGTGCCGAGAAGTTCCGCAGCAACATGGCGCTGCCGCCCGGCTGCGCCGGCAGCGTCTCTACGCCGGGCGCGCGCGCGTCCAAGCCGCACGGTTACGGCGTGCGCCAGTTGAGCGTCGCCGTCGGCCAGCTGCTGACGTCCGGCTCGAGCAGCGGCGGCTCGGCGGCCGACACGTCCGAGTTCGCCGACGACACGCTGCGTACGCGCCGCTCGGCCGAGCCGGAGGAGACCACGTCCGATCGCAGCCACAAGGCCACCAAGGGCACCTCGTGGCTGCACGGCTCGTACGTGTTTGGCGGCTCACGCGAGCGGCCACGCGCCGCGCTCGCCGCCGACGGCCCCGTGCAGGGCGTCCTCTATCGGCGCAGTTCCGACGAGCTGCCAGCAGAGGCGCCACCCGCGCGGCGTGCGCACTCGGAGCAGCGCCGCTCGCGACGCGTGCCCCCCGCCGGCCAGCCGGTGGCGGCCGAGGGTAGGCTGCGCCGCAGCAGCAGCCGACAGAGCGGCAGCCGGCAGGATGCCGAAACTTCGCCACAACATCAACAGGGCGGCGATCCAGCGTCCCATTGTCACCCCAGCCAGTCCCGCAACGGCAGCCCCGTCCAGCGGTGCAGCCGGTCGCGCAACGGTAGCCCAGCCCAGCTGCGCAGCCGGTCCCGCAACGGCAGCCCGGCCCAGCGACGCAGCCGGTCCCGCAACGGCAGCCCGGCCCAGCGGCACAGCCGGTCCCGCAACGGCAGCCCGGCCCAGCGGCGCAGCCGGTCCCGCAACGGCAGCCCGGTCCAGCGGCGCAGCCGGTCCCGCAACGGCGGCCCGGAACCGTCCAGCCGCAAGCGCAGCCACTCGAGGGCGCGCAGCACGGAGCGACTCAGCCGCCGCCGTCGCAGCCACTCGCGCGCGCGCAGCCCGGAGCAGGAGGCGGTGTCGCTGCGCAGCCCGGCCGCGGCTGCGCAGCGGCGCAGCATGCGCGACTCGTCCCGGCCGCGCGAGGTGTCAGAGCAGCGCTCTTCGCTGCGGCAAGTGCGCGTCATGCACGACGAGACCTCGGACGGCTCCAACAGTGCCGTCGCGTGGTCGTCGAGCGACGAGCGACTCATCTAGCCGAACGGTGGCGCCGTGCAGCGGCGGCCGAGCGACACTCCGTCAGGGCATTACAGGGCGAACCGCGGCGCGCACGACAGTAGCGGCGCATGTGGCAGTGGTGACGCGGTCGGGTGAAGATGACTCGTCATCGGCAACACACAAGATCGGTGTGCCAAAGCAGCGAGTGACAAGCGACATGCGAAGTGCGAATCCAGTGTTTAGCACTGCGATAGTATAACGTGACTGCGGGACTGAGATGATGGAGGCGCAGCCGTTGCAATCAATGTGTCAAACACTACCATTGAGTTCCGCGTAAGTCGAAATGCTCGTCTTTACACCCCCAGCATTCGATGACATCAATAATTTATCGGCGACGAATCGCCCGCTATCGGCGACGCTCAGTTGGGTGATGCAGATTTCGCAGCAAGCACACCACATCCTCGTAATGGACGGGTCTGGGCTGTGCTACTCTGCCGAGAGCAATTTCCTAGGTCGGCTGTCTACTGGTACCTGCCCTCTGCACTCCAGACTCCGTCACCGCAAGTTCAGAAACAGTCGCAGCACTGACAAGAGCGACCCATGGTGCAGATTGGCTCAGCGTTCCGAATGTGCCGCTGGGTTCTTGTGCACGATCACTGTCGTGTGCACAATTACCGCCGTGTGCACGATGGGGGCGGATTCGTGCAATAGCGTGTTCGCTGTCTCCTGGCAATGGCCATGTGATTGTTAATGATCGTGTCTCACGTGGCGCCCGGTCATTGGACATCATGAAGGCCGCCACGAGGATAAAACGGACAACTCTTCATCCGCTTCATGTTTTTTCTGAACAATTCCCTATTTAGGCAATTCATGTTGTTCTTGGTGGAAGTATTTTGATGATGTGACTTGGTCATGGAGGTTTGGATTAGGTCTGAAGAACACAGTGACCACCCTAAAATCACCATCTTTTAAGAAAACCTGGTTCATTCTCTTTAATCCACGAGTCAGCGACAGTCCTGCCGTCCCATTAGGAGCCCTGATGGTGCCTACTTTGATAGCGAGTCATATCCAAGTGTCTGGATGCTTGTATCGTCTTGAGACCTCGAACTGTTCTAGATGGGCTGCTTCAGCTGGCGTTCAAGTGCTGCTGTACGTTCTGACATGCGATGCAGGATTGGTGGTCTGCGTCATACATCATAACGAAGCCGTGGCAAGTCACACGAGTGGTATTACAGCTTTCCATCCGGAACTGTTCTCGGACATTTTGACTGTGAGACAACATCCACAAATTTTCAATCTTCAATAGTCTCCAGTCAGTTGAAGATGACGTTCCAGCGAGGGTCCATCACAGCAGAATTTCAGCACATTACTTTAACATCATAGGGATCGTGTAGTTCAAACTGATTGGAATACATCCACTTTTCATTTGAACAATATTTACTGTTTTACGTTAAAAGCTTGCAAGAACCCTGAAGTGGCATATTTTGAGAAATATGCACAGATTTCCTGGATTGTTCAGGCAATTTCCAGTCATGTTTCGATCATTTTCATTCGTTGGGAAGTTACAGAAAGTCCATGCTGTACGCATAACTTGTAACTAAATGAACAAGAACTTCGTTCAATGTAACCGGTAGCAACTACTGTGTGACTGCTTTATACTTAGCTGCTCATATATAGGTGTGAATTATTTTCTTTCTTCCTATGTGTACTTATTACCATTGTTTCTGCTTCGAATATGCAGATCTGTATGTGTATGCAAGTATGCATGTATGAATGATATTATTGGGCATTTCTTGTTAATAAAACCTTGGCAACATGGAGAGCAAATCTGCAAGTTGATCGTCATCCAACACAAGAGGAATCGGTAAAGCGAAATCAGTGGAAAATCGCTTTTCTTGCGATTGCGATGAAATATCACTCAAAGTTTTTCCGTCGAACCAAAAATATGTATTCTGTAAGATAATACTGGTGATGAGCTCGCATGCACTGTAGCGCGTCTGGATGAAGACGAGAGAGTTCAAAACAAGTCAGTGCTGGTTTTTTACATGTTTTAGCATTGTAACTTGGAGAGGGGATAGACGTGATGTGATTAATATGGCCGATGCGATATCAAGCCCAAACTACCAACCAACATGGACATTGGAGATATTCACCCCAGCCAGCAGTTTTACCTCTGCGAGTGCACTCGAGAAGTTCATAGAGCACCCCATCCCCGCTCAGCAATGTTCTCCATCTCCTCACAAATATCACATATACTGTGCAATTTAGATCCTGCAGTAGCATTTTCAAAAAACAAAATTTCGGTGTAAGTAGTAAGTAATGAATAGTAGGTATTAAGTAGTAAAATTATGCTTCATAAACCAAAATGTACAACTTTAACTTGCTACATCAAGTCGACTACTTGCTACTTACTAATTACTACCATCCTGAGTTAAATTCAGGCAGGCATTTCATAAAAGTTACTACTTACAACTACTACTGAAAATCGTACTAAATGTGAAGCTGAGCTCACTACAAAGGTTTACTCTGCCCATCCACGGGAAATGTTTCTGTGGTCTGTGATTAGCAAATTATTATATTTGAGAGAGAGATGGAGAGGGAGAGAGAGAGAGCGGACAAAAAATGGAGAGAGAATGAGAGAGAGAGAAAAAGGAGAGACTATGAAGTCGTTCTATCTGAAAAGTATGGACATCAAAACAAGCTGACTATGAAGCACAAATGTTGAAAATATGAAGTGATGAAGACCAGGGATATTCAAGCCACGCGTAGATATGAACCTGGATCTGCCAGAGCCATTTCGGTTAGAGCTTATGCTACTGTTTTTGCCAAAAGAAGGACAAGTAGTTTGTAGTTATGGTAATAGACTAGCTCTACTTTCCGTGGATTAGCTGATGGGGTGCACGTTCTCTCAGGAGGACGCTTTCGGCGGAAAATTCGCCGAGCGGGAAAGCTGCACTCAGACCTACTGAGGGGCGTCTTTTCGTCTCAAAAGGACCCATTTTCCTGTGAAAGAGGCACTCTTGGGAGATGAATCCGTCGATGGTACGTAACGCTTTCCCGTCCGGAGGGACGTCATGAGTGGGGGCACATGCTCCAAGTGACCCCTGTATCCACCTCTGGTCCTTGAGGAATTCTGATGCGGCTATTTCAATCAGTCGTTCAGCTGATGTAGCTACAACCATCAGTTAGCGCCCATGTCGCAGCGGTCACGCGCAACGCTCGTATTTTTCATGCCCGCGCACTTTCTTGTTGTTACCGCAGTCACAGTCAGTTTCGGTGAAGGTCAACCGGTCGAAGTGGTTAAGCCGTGGAAGTGGTGTGGAAGTGTGGGGGCCTGAGTCAATGTAAGGTTGGTGGGATGCCTATGAATTAACGGGCGTTGTCAATATCAGTATCGGTCTAGCGAGATATTTTAACCTATCGTCACGTTCTAACGGATTTTTTTAACCCGTGACAGTCACGTTCTAGTGGGACATTTTAACAATTTAGGCGGTGTTTGACGTGAGCTGAGGGAATAGCTTCGTGCTGCTTCTCGCTGGCGGCGGACATTTAGCTTTCATAATGAAGGCCGCATTCTCTTCTGTGAGCAACAGGGAGCATTACTATTGATTCCAAAGCAAATTGTAAGTAGAACGCATGCTAACATTTCTGGTTGCTTTGTCAGTTGATTAGGGGCCCATACTTTCTTTTTATGGTTGTTTTCGGTGGTACCGGCTCAAGCTGCATAATCATTTCTAAAAAGTGACACGAAGCATTATTGGCGTTTAGGTGCGCTCCCCGCACATCTGGGGACCCCTTGGAGAGTCATTGAAGAGTACTCGCCAACAAAATCAGGGGCCTGCACCAATTTCACCTCCCCACACCACCACCAACACCTAATCTATCCACTTGTGAACAGGATGACACGTTTTTTTTGTGTTGGGCTCACCGGGATATTTGCTTTCTACACAAGGATGTAAAAACGGTGCCTGAAGATAACAGCCATTGATGTTCACGCTTGTTCTTGTTGATCCGATTGATCCGACGTGAAACTGTCTTTTAACCTACACTATTTTGAAGTTTTCCATACTACATTTGCTTTTACATTGGTTAAAATATTACGATGTATGCATGTACTCTTCAACAATTTGGTACCTACAATGACAGAAAATATGACAATGCCACGTTTTCGGAAAGTCTTGCTAGCAACTTGTTTGATTGCATCGTGGCAAATATGACGAATGTACCCAACATGACGCATTTGCTACTGACGAGAATTTACTACGACTTGTTTAGAATGTGCAACTTTAGTATAAAACAGAGCAAGGTAGTGAGTAACAAATCAAAACCTACGTCCGAGTAGTAGATAGTAGGTAGTAAAGACGTTCATGAAACAGGCCACAGGTGTCACTGATACTGTAGAGTGTGGCAACTCCAGGTAAGACAGCTATTGTGGATTGTGGCACCTCCAGGTAGCACATATATTGTGGATTATGGCCTCGGTAGGACGGATACTGTGGTGGAGTGTGGCACCAGAATATGGCACGGATACTGCCGTATGTGGCACCTCAAGATGGAACGGATACTGTAGGGTATGTCCCCTCCAAGTGTCACGGATGCTGTGGAGTGTGTCCCCTCGATGTGGCACGGATGCTGTGGAGTGTGTCCTCTCGATGTGGCACGGATGCTGTGGGGTGTGGTTCCTCCGAGTGTCACGGATACCGTGGAGTGGTGCCCCTCCAGGTAACACGGATAATATGTAGTACGTACGTCCAGGTGGCACGGATACTGTGGAGTATGGCACCTCAAGGTGGCACGGATACTGTGGCGGAGTGTGGCGCCTGAAGATGGCACGGGTACTGTCACACGTGGCGCCTCAAGGTGGAACGGATACTGTGGAGTGCGGTCCATCAATGTAGTACGGATACTGTGGGGTGTGGGCCCTCCAGGGGTCAGGAATACTGTAGAGTGTTGCCTCAAGGTGTCACTGATGTTGTCGAGTGTCGATATCAAGGTGCCATGGATGTTATAGAGTGCGGTCCCCCGATATATCACAAATACTGTGGAGTATGATATATCAAGGTGTCGCGAATACTTGGGATGTGGAACGTTAAAGATCTCTCCGATGCTGTGGAGTGCGGACCTTGTATCTCTGTAGTGGCTTCCGTGTCTATATCGGATCTAGATGCGTGGTGATGGGTGGTTGTACTACCAGGGCTGCTTCTTTTTTGTTTTCTTTTTTGTTGTCACGGAATGGTAGTCTTGTGCAGCTAAGACTTTATATTATAAATCGCGGCGCAAGCACATAACACACTCATAGGAGCTCTTGACAAGACACTCTGCAATGTTACACATCATCAACAGGACACAACGTTCCCGACAACCTAGAGTGTAGGACAGAGCGCCAACAGCCAACAGACACATTAATACGCACTCGTTTGACATGTCAATACACAAGTAAACTTGATACCAAGTAAGTGCCTCCCATCTGGTGGCGAGCATCACCAATCACCAACTCAGCCCGGTGGCTCAGTTGGTGATGTGTGGCCCCTGTCGTGCTGTTTGACAGATGTGACAGGCTGTATCCTGCGGCGCGGATGAGATGGGTACATGGACGCACGGCGCTGGCCACTCGGCACCGACGCCGGCGGCAGCGCCGACGCCGATGTTGGTGCCGGCGTCGCCGGCGTCGCCGCCGACTCGGCTGTCGCCAGCTGTTGCAGTATGGACGCCGCCCTCGATGGTCGCCGCTCGTGGTCGATGTTAGGCAGGAGGCTGCTGCCGGTCGCCGGTGTCGACGTCCGCCTCTGCTCCTTCGCCACCGATATGGTGATGCGGGGCTTGAGCAGCTGAGCCGGCACGTCGCGGTGGCTGGAGCGGACGCCCTGCGGGCCGGCCGTCGAGCCAGAGCGTGTCGCCAAGATGGATGGCCGGAGAAAGCTGCTCCTCGACGGTCCGACCCGGTCCGGTCGGCCCGCCCGCTGAGCTTCCGAGCTGGACGACGGCCGAAGAAATCTGCTATCGGACAGTGCCAGGATCGTTTCCGACATGAACGCCATGCTCGACTTCCTCTGATGCAGCACGGGGAATGACATGCTGCCCATGGTCCTCGGCGCGATATTTCGGTCAGTCCTGGCGAGCGGAGCTACGCTGTCGGGCCGCACTCTCTGTCGCAACGAAACGTCGGAAGGCGCGTGCGAAGATGAGGCTTGCTCTGCGCTCGTCACAGGCTCGACGGGCCGAGCAATGAAAGCACTGTACTGCGATTGGACCGCGGGCATGGGAGTACCGAACAGCTCAAAACGGAGGAACTGGATGATTGTTCGAGGGTAGATGTTCGCGTTGATCAATGGCGGCATAGTCGGAATATATGGTATCCTGCCACACATCCAGAACAGTACGCTGAAAATCCAGTCGATGCCAGCCACGAACGCTATCCCTAGAATAAAACTGATGGTGCCCAACACTTCAGACACTTGCTGCCCTCTGTCGTATTGCGCCACGTTATTGGCAATGTCCAGTATGTTTGATATAATAATGATTAGCTTGTGGGGTGTGGTACGCGCTGTCGAAGAACTGGGATTGGTCACTCCCATTATTTTCTTGGCTACGTTTAGTTGCGTGCATGCCTTGGGGCACTTCAGACGACAGCCGGTTGAGTTGCCCCGAAGCACCCTATTGACCAATTGGTATGTTTCATTTAGCTCTGGAAAGAAAAGGCGGCATATGTTACACGATAAGCAGATAGAGCCAAAAACCAGCTTTCACAAATCCCCCTAGGTACATTGTCGATATAGTTGGAATGCGACTGCATTTGATTGTATTCCTGTGATTGAATGAGGATATGAAAGACTGTACTTTGGAAAATTCCTTGATCTTCTGCGGAATGTCTTCTGTTGGGCATTTACACAAGCATTATTCGGCAGGTGTGTGAAATATTTGTGTTATGTTATGCTACATTTTATGATGAACCTTAAAGACTTTTCGGCCAAGTCCTATCTCTTCGAGACGGCGCAATGAATAGGATGAAGGAAACAGCTTACATATAATGGTAACTAGGACATGGCGGGGACACAGTAAAGCCAGCTGCATTAGGTACAAAGCCACGCCACGAGCACCCTACCCTCGACGTTGTCCGGTCTGTCAGCGCTGCGGACACTCGAGGGGGGTGCGCGACACAACACCCACCTGCGCAATCTGTGCCGCACCCTGACACAAACGCATGCACGAGCAGTACACTACGTTGCGTCGGTTGCGACGGAGACCACGTTTCCCGAGACAGGGTCTGTCCTCGGTGGACAAGGGAAAAGGAAATTATCGTCTTGTCCACCTAGAGGGTTGGACCCTGCCACGGGCAAGGTCGTGGGTCGACGACCAGCAGCCGACCCAACCCACACACCACCACATGATGTCCACGGAATCTACACAAACAGTATATACGAATACACCACCTACCAAAACAACTCAGACAGACCCAACAATCATAATCGGATCACAACCCACAACACAAATGGTCACACAAGTACCAAAATGGATCAAACTCCGGCACAACTCACTCACCCACTCAGCACAGGCACCACCCCAGTACCACAACGCGGATCACGCAACCTATCACCAGCACCAGGCCCATCAGGACTAACACTAAAACTACAAGCAGTATGCAAAAATATACGCTTCTAATTCGAAACACTTGCAGATTCTCAGGACGCAAATAATTCAGACAACACCTGTTCTACCCATGCACCTACAACACGAGCAAACAACAAAGCAAACACCACCTCTACCAAGAACAAACCACACACCCGTGCCAAAACCTACCGACACTGAACAACATCCCAACAACTTCTCCACATATTCTCTCCCTGCTCTACCCATAACGTGAAAAAGTAATTTTATAAAAGAAGAAAAAGAGCACAAAACAAACAAAACAAAACGGCAAAGCTAGAGAAAACAAAAAAACAAAACAAAAACAAGGCAAAGCAGGATCAGCTTAGCAAAACCAAAAGGCCCACAGCAGTGTATAATATGTAATGTTCTTCCAATGTTCACTAAAACGGCGACGGCCCGACCCCACCCCTACACAACTTCGGAGCTGTTTGGATTAACTATCATCTCGTCAAATCTACTTACTATACTGAAGACTCTCATCTCTATGCTCCTAAGCAGCCGATATCACCCAGAAGGTGGTAGGCTGGCCAAATTCATAAACAAACGAACAAGCATAGAGCGGGGCATGATTAGCGGACGTGGTCTTCTACGTCCGCGACCAGAAACATGATGCGTCGGCATAGCTGATGTCACGCGTGTTCAAGCAATTGAGAAGTTGACGCGGCGGAAGCCAGCTTTTGGGTACGTTTGATCTGACTGGTTCCTGGGCTCCGTATCCCCACAAGTGACTGATCTGTTTCCAAGGTTGGTTGGAATACCACAGCCAGTGGGGCTGTCGAACGGTCAACTGCAATGACTTTGCACTAAAGTTTCCAGTTTTTCACGGTGACACGGCTCGGCAACCTGTAAATGGCACGCGCGCTGTTTGCTGTCATGTCAGAGTTTGCTGTGCCACTGTCCTGCCCAGCATATCCTTGGTAGGATTGCAGTAGAGATCAGTATTGCAGTAGAGATCTAAAATGTATTGAATGCTGTATCCAAGGATGCAATATTTATTTTACTACATTTATTCTGAGTTCTTGCTTGGGTGGCTTATGAACCAGGGTCCTATTGCTAAGCAGAGTTTGTTGCGTGAACCCTGGCCCAACCACCCGATCCACGAATTCCAGTTCAACGGTAGAATCTTGACCGCCCGATAGCTCGTCCCTGGCCTTATTGGGCCAGCTACCAACTGACTCTCCCAGCCGGGGGCGAAATGCGAACGCGTGAAGCGACTCGGACGCTGTGTCGCCAGGACAGGGGAGACCAGAACAGGCCGGCGCTCTAACCAGCTGCGCTACCGAGGCGGCATTATGGTAAGTGGAATATTTTTTTTAAACAACTTAGAAATTCAGAGAAATGCTCATCTAGTCATTGTTTGGAATGATTTGCAGCTCTACTATTGTTGGTTTCTTCGTCAATACAAGTATATACGTCCTCCTCAAATTGCCCCTTTCTTTTGCAATGCTTTTTGGTGTGCATCCAGGTTGTCATGCCGTGTCAGAATTTGCTGTGTCTATGCCGTGTCCCGTGTCAGCTTTTCGGAAAATGTGTTACTTACTCTGCATCCATGTTACACCACTCTGCATCCAGGGTTGATGTGGTTTGCATTAAGTGATATGGTCTTCCACGCGGTGGTAAGAAACCCGAACGAAATATATTGACGTAGTGTTGTACTAAACATAGACCAATTCACAGGTGACAGTCATGCTATGTTATTGCCATAGCACTATAAGCACGATTCGAACATGCACAATTACACGTAGTATGTTGCTAGCTCATCCTAGCAGGAAATGGTGTAATTCGAAACTCGGTAGATTCTGCCCCTGAACGTCAGCAGCGACACCCAAGTGCTTCGCACAGCGCTGCCGCCACATATTTTTATTGGGACGTCTATTGGAAACCGAGTAATATTGTCTTATTCTGTCCTCACGAAGTCCCAACACCACAGAATGGTGAGAACAGATGAATACTTCAAATCGAACTTGATCTGCGTCATTCGTAACTTATGAAGAACACACGTATCTTTGTTTGTTGCCAGTATGTCATTTCGCCAAATAGTGCTACAGAAATCAAGTGAAAATACATGCATGTCATATACCAGCTGTTGCTAACCTATTTAAATCGTTTCGTGTCCCGCTTCTTACACCATAAAAGAAGATTTCAAGTTTTTTCTCGTATTGCAACACTACGCACCCACAACTACCCCGCTATTCCTCCATCATCACTTGCACATACATTCTGCTGAGATATTCTATTGTTCTTTAGGACACTGAAGGACATTATGGCTTCCAACCAAGTATTTCATATGCGTATGAAACACACACACGCAAAAACGTTCACTCGTTTGTTCATGCGCATATGCACATAAGATGCATATGCGCATGCTCAGGGATTCGACAAGTGTGTGGATACTTACTTGAAAAGGTATCACAAAACTCTCGTTTGCCCAAGTATTGCGGGGTAATTCTGAGCATCCATGGCATGATGCAGGTTCTGTTGTTATCCTCCACTATTTTTGCAAGAATGCATTTTTCCATGCATTTTTCTCTGGTTCCGTTTGTATTGGTATATTCCTTGCACTGCCTTCCAGGCAATGAGTTGTATGTCATCTTCTCCACTGGAATATCATCACAGTGTAAGAAAAGGCGGGTAAAATGTAAGCTAATGAATACAATAATTTAATAAGAAGTGAAATAAAATGGAAAATAACGTTGGGAACAACCATGAGGTATTGCTACGAACGAATGGGTATGTAGCATAAGCATCTGTCTCTTCTCTGGAATGTATTAAGGAAAGATATTAAAAATTGCTAAAAGCAGAAAGTTCGCATAAATTACAAATTGGAAGTCGTTATGCAATCTTCGGCAGTCTCAATTCAACGTGGCCATGCCATGGTGTTCAACTTGGTGGGCATGCAGTATAAATGAGATCGAATAAAAAATCCGACACGTGAAAGAAGGCATTCAGCCTGAAACGGAACCAGATGCGATGCTGTTTTCACAGCCCAGCTGATGCCGACAGGCGTCAGCGGTGCATGCTTGCGATATCACTTACAGTCACGGACGTGAAGAACGGTGTCGCGATTCATGGACACCCGGTATGGAAGAATGCTGCCAGCGCCTGGTATGTCGGTGAACTCGCCATGTCCGTTGATGAACACCAGAATGTAAGCGTTGTCAGTTCTGAAATAACGGCACATACCTCCCGCTAAGCAAATTACACTGGAGCATTATATGCGCTCTGAATACACTGACAAAATCGAATTATCTATAATTAGAGAGCACACGGCTGAGATCGGTGTTAAATACCTGACACCTGCGTACTCCAAAAGTGGAGTAGACATTGCCCGGCCACTGTAAACATCAGGCACAACACAACTCTGAACATTTTAGTTTTTGATAAGCTACGTCATACGCATTGAATGCCTGGAACATTACTCAGAACACTTTCAGTCAACATGAGCACAAGCGCAAAGCAGAGGTGCATTCAATAGCATACCGGAGGTCCCTCACCCTTGGCGAAAGAAGTCAGCATGGCAGATAATAAGTTGGTAACATCGCGATATGATGCAAATGTTCCCGAAGTCCGAAGAGTTTATATCTTCGAAGGGATTGGATGTAATCTCGCCTTTTTGTCGTAGCAAAATCTTTCTCGCCCCACTGGACGGACTCTCCTCCAAAAAAGAGAACCTGTTGAGACTCTGGTACGATATACGATGCTCAAATAACTCTCTTGGTTTCTTACCCGTGAAATGTTGTCCTCAATTCATAACGCTGATGAAGGTGATGAAGTTTGTTTTTGCTACTTGAAAAGGCATATCTCCGGCATTTATGGCCAAAGCGTGTGCTTATTGTTGTCATTTGCAGTTCTTGTGACGGTGCGAGTAGATTTTCATCCATATCGTCCGTGAAGTATGATACTGATGCTTGCTGTATATCCTTCGCTATCCCATCAATGTAGCTAAATGTGGTTTCATTATCATACTTCAGTATGCTAATGGATTCGTAAATCATGTTGTATTCATCGACAGGATGTTCCTGATCTAATCGCAAATAACTGCTTGACGCCTTATAAAAGAGCCAATCATAAGTATCCAGAATAGTTTCGTTATTCATTTCCCAACCAAGTTGCTCATTGACTGAAGACCCAAGTTGCACTTGTTCCGCGTAAGGATTTTCACCCAAGCAAAATGGGTGAAGGCCAAGTACTTTTAATCGCTCCTCTATGGGACGGTCTCTGTGAATAATCATTTGGTTGGAGAGACATCGAAGTGCTTTGATGTACAATTGAAAGGCATTGCCCCAATAGTGAATAAAAAACAATTCATATTCAAAGTCGTGTTTCAGGCGCACAGCCACCTTGTGATAGGTCCCAAAATTCATACACGCAATTGCGTCGAAAGGCGGTACTGGACATAAGGTAATCTCTAAACTTGTTCGGTCGGCGTTTTCAGTGTTCTCGGACACCTGGAAGCAGAGGTAGTCAGTGCAACTAGTGCAGTCAAATCACAACACTGGAAGTCAACAAGAGTCGAATTGAAGAACACGAATAAAATATGAACGCGGATTAAGTATGTGACAAAGGTACAGATGAGATGCACCGTACATTGGCAGGATTTCGTGTGTTCACGTTTGATTCAGGAGGACATTGGATTCATATGGAATTAATTCATGATTTTGGCGGATTATTGCAGACTTAATCAAACAAATTACACCAGCTACGGCTCATTTTCAATATCGCTATGCGTGGGCGAACTACACGGCACGGACGGACAGTGTCTTCGTCCGGAAGGTCTGGCGAGAGGCCGTTGGTGGCGAAAAAAATAATACTTGTGATGACTGAACAAGACAGCAAGCTACTTAGAGAGGCTATGCCGGTGGCGCAAGGTGCAATGTCATTATGGCTTCCTGCTAGCCCTTGTACGTTTGCCCAAAAATTGGAGAAAAGTATCGCTAGTGTTTGCTTGTGTTGGATTCGAGAAACCGTTGAAGCTGTTGTTGAAATGGTCGCCGTATTGCATAAAAATCAGCCTAATCAATGCGAGAGTAAGCAATTAGTTTTGGACTTGTGAACCAGTTGTTGCTGAGCAAGACTGACAGTAGAATATCACTGCCAAGTGAAACGAACCTGCTTGGAATTTTTAAAGTTGTGAAAGCCCTTAATCACATAAATAATTTGACAGAGCGATTTAGTATGCCTCGCTTTCTGAGTGTTCAAAACATATGACTTCGCAAAGTAACAGTTCAGCGACGTTTGACTGCCGGTCGTTTAACCCGCGCCGTATTTCCGGTCAAATCCTCACACCCCGGTCTCGGGGAGGGGGCGGTTGAAGACCCCCCGTCTAAAATACAAACTAAGCATCGCACGAAAACGAAAGAGGTGTAATCGGAAAGCGCTCGACGAGTAGGGTCCGAGTCCATCCCCCCAAAAAAGTTTCCCCCAAAAGTGACGTCACCAGGGGGCTAGATTTTCACGACTTTTCAATACTTACATTGTGTTTTTTACTCTGGGGAGTTCATCTTGGCGGATATATGAAAAACAAAATTTATTTGGAATGAGAAAAGGAGAGTGTAATCGATCAGGGTTACAATTCTTTTTTGCCTCCCAAAAATACAAATAAAACATTTTGAAATTCAAAATTGTGAGTTTTCAAGTTTCTTCAATTTTCCTTTTCCAATGGGTAGAGCAGATCGCGAAATGTTGTTGGAAGTCAACTTGCCCTAATAAAAAATGCTTACTTTGGTCAGAATCCTATATTTGAACTACAATATGGCAAATACGCAAAATTTGTATGTAGTTAAAAACGAAAAAAAAAGGAAAAATTAAACTCGTACGCTTTATTGCATCCGTAAAGATAAGTAAACGCTGAAAGTTTCATTAAAATGTCTTTATCCGTTGAAACGTGACGACTGGTTGAACTTTTTTGGAGGTGACCTCACTTGACCTTGACTAACTTATTGACTTCAGATGACCTGACCTAAAACTTTTGAATCAACATGTAAAATTGATGTTGGAAAAGGTATTCCAAATGCCGCGCGCTGTTCCTACGCTATCCGCGAAAAACCTGAGGAGGGGGCGGTTGAAGACCGCCTGAAACTCTCCCCCTGAGACGGGACGGGTTAATTTAGCATATAGGACACTGCCAATTTTTGAATAATCACAGTTTTAGCTAGGATCGTATTCGATCGTTAGAGGAACATGGACCGTAGAAAACGGTGCTATTGTTGTTGGTTTGCTTGTTCATCGACATTCATATTCGATATTCATGCGATATTCATCAGCTTCTCGACGGCCGACAAGATGAGGAAGTAATGGAGCGATGCTGCACTTCGAGACTGCTAAGAATGTCCGCTGATCACTGCTAGTGGCTCCGCTTTCTGCGGCGAACCTTGCAATGCATGTACCACTGCTAGACAGAGGTATTTATATTTTGATACTAGTTGGTACGCATAGGGTTGAGGGAGCACTGGAACCTGAGTATTTTCCTCAGCAATGAAAAATTGTGGATATCCTATTAAGCTTTCGCTTTAAGTTAGTGCTCCTCGTCCATTTTGGAGATAACTCCCACAATCTATAAGTGGGTTTTACAAAGATGAAAACTGTGACTTGCTGGTATCAATTTTGGTGGAAGCTTGGACACATACAACGTTTCATTTTAGCTTTAAGTGAAAAACATTTGCATTTTCGAGCTAATTGCAGGATGCTGAAAATAGCAAGACATTCATTACATTTTGCAAAAACTGCAGATATCCCACCAGTAGCATACTTGTAATGCTTTTCTCAAGCCCAGTGTAACTCCCCAGTATGCCTGACGTTCCATGTAAAAATTAACCCAACAAGAAATGTCCTCCATCTAAAATCCATGGTTGTCCTAACAAATGAACCAATTCAATTTTCGATTTCCGGGTATCATTCGATACGTTTTTCATGCCGAGGTCAAGCATGCTATTTTGATGCCCAAAATACAATATTGGGTGTCCTTCTATCCTCCTTAAAGTCATTAAGGTTCGCGATATTTCCCCTTTTTCGAACTATCAATTCCATCGAAGGTGGTGCTCTTTCCTGAGCTAGATAGAGCTAGAGCTAGAGCTAGATTTGACCCCAGGAGTGCCTTGGCGTTACTAGCCTGCTACCTAGCTGAGGTGCTCCTGGGGCTACTTCTACTAATAACTGGTGGTGGCCTATCTGCAAAAAAAGACAAATAAAAAGATGCAAATAGTTATAGTGAACTGTAGGTGTGGAAAGTAATGACATGTATATTGGCATCCTGAGGCATTCCTAAGCTGGCTGTCCTAACTTTTGAATAGTTGGCGATGGGAAAGCCCAATATCAATCGAGCCTGTAACAGTGCGTGTAGCCAAATAGGATATGCTACTGCATACGAAACAGGGGTCGACATTAGGAAAAAAAAGAAGAAAAAAGAAGAAAAAAAGATACAATGCATTGCAGTGCTGCGTGGCGGCATCTAGGTAGCGTACACAGCACGTGCAATATGGAGTGGCACCGCCAGAGCGACGGCTGTGGGATTGGCGGGTACTCTTCGTGTGAGTCTGCGATGCGCGGTTGTGTGAGTCCCGCGACGCACGGTTGTGTGAGTCCGCGGTGCGCAGTTGTGTGAGTCCTCGGTGCGCGGTTGTGTGAGTCCCACGACGCGCGGTTGTGTGGGTCCCGCTGCGCGCGGTCGGAGCGTAACCCACCCGAGTGACCCTTATTCGGGGCCGTGAAGTTGCCACGCGTTCGATTAAATACATTAAGACAGTACAGTAATTGAGACAAGTATAAAGTACGCCAGTGCATTGACTCGGCAGCCTTGGAAGGTATTCGTCCGCCGGGACCCTTTTTGTCCACGGCGGCGACTGCGAGGATCCCTTGGTCTGCCTAGTATGCATATTTTGAGCTATATGCAGTGGCCATCGGCTGGTCACAGTGGGACCAGGCCCGGCCAAAAAGCGCCCCTGCTACACTGCCTGGGTCCGGAGGGTCGGGGGCGGTATCGCGTTGCAGAGACAACGGCGCCTGGGACAGAGCTCCGAGACACGCCACGCTCAGGTGACAGCGGAGGCACCCACCCGCAACCGGTGACGTCTGGAGACGATGCGATGAGAGAATGTCTCTCGTTGCTTAATCACCTGTTTGAACAGCCCAGTCATGTCCTGTCAGAACGCGTCAAGTTCCGTAGGTCCCGTCAGGGGGTTGGCGAATCCGTCGCCACGTTTTTGACCACCTTAAGGGAACAGAACAAGTTGTGTGCATTTGGTGCCTTGAAAGATGACATGATGCGGGACCAGTTTGTAGAGACATGCGTTTCGAGTCGTCTCCGTGATCGCCTGTGTATGGAGGACCACCTAACTCTGCCTCGTCTACAGTCCATGGCGCTGGCTGAGGACCGAGCGGTGGACCGATAGAGGTTGTTGGGGGGAGGAGGCGGTGCCAGACGTCACGACCAAGCAGTGCCGTCAGCTGAGCCGGTGGGGGTGGCCTACGCGACGCAGAAGAAGACACCGACACCGGTAGGAAGAACGTCAAAAGGCAAGTTTTGCTATGCTTGTAGATGACAGGGCAATATTTCGACTGGTGACGTGTGCCCAGCGAAGGGACAAAAATGCAGGAAACGTGGGATCGTGTGAGATTTTGCTGTGGAATGTAAAAAACAGTCCAGAGCAGTAAGCGCTGCTGAATCAGACACTGCATCTTCTTGCTATTGAGCAGAATGATTTTGCCTTGAAAATGGTAATGCCCGTGGACACCGGTGCAGGCGTGCACATCATTCCATAGCGGATTTATGAGAATGGCATGTGTCACATTCCTCTGAAGTCCACGACGAGCTGGACGGTGGTATGCCGCTCCTCGGCAGGGACCTGCAGAGAAGTCCGCGTACTCCGTCAAGTACGGGTCAGCTGTGTGCGCTGTGAACCAGTTAGTGACCAGTGCAGAGGTCACGTCAGAGGGTGGGGGCGAGACTACCCTGCTAGCCACCAAGGGCTCCGTACACAGAGTCCAGCTTCGTGAAGACACCGTTCCGGTGCAGCGGAAGCTGAGACCAGTGCCGTTTGCCCTTCGAGAGGAGTTGCAACACCATCTTCAGGAACTGGAGGACCAGCAGATCATCGTGAGTGTTGACGAATCACCGTGGATTTCTCCCATCGTGGTCTCCAGGCGCCGATCTGGTCAGCTCAGACTGTGTGTTGATCTCCGCGAGGTTAGCAAGGCAATGCCAACCAGCGGGCACCCATTGCCGGATATGCAAGAGTTGCTGGATCAGTTAGTGGGAGAGAAAGTATTCTCGACTCTCGACATGAAAATCAGTTACCATTAGCTTATGTCACCTTTTCATCTTAGTGGGGCGCCTTTTCCTCTGAAAGGGATGTCTTTGGCTGGAAAATGCTTTGACTGGAATTGAACGTATCTGAGTATGTCCTGAATACTTCTCGTCAACTCCTGGATCTACCATTGGGAACATGTATGGCTCCGTCACTGCTTGTGATGCATGATAACCGCTTGTCCTGCTCCGTCCTCCAAATTTTATGACGGCAACGTACTGATGCCGCTTTGAGAAAAAATAGGCATTTTCGTAGGTAAGCAAGGTAATATGAGCAACTACCAGATTGGTGCAACAAGAGCACCGGAGGACCTCTCCCATCTCTCAAACCGGAGGCTGGGGGAGGGGGCGGTAGAATCAAATGAGATCGAGATCGGCTGGCACGCCTTGCCGTAATGCCAACGAAACCTTTGTGCCCTTGAACATAAGGCAGCCAGACAGCGGGCCGGCTGGCCGACGTTCGGGCTCATTTGTACCTCGCATTCAAGACTGGAAAGTTGTCATGAAACCAGTGGCCGGGTGGTCCAAGCCCCTATTTTCGGGACATATATTCAAACTGAAGAAGACAAATGAGAAACTAACATCAACACCAAACCAGTACAAAACCAGGGGCCCGATCTCCCCTTCCACTCTTCCTCTGACCAGCATATCCAACTATCTTCGCAACTTCCATATTTATCAAGGGATCACCAAAAACGTCTTTTGCGTATGATGCGCTATCAATTTGCAGGACAGTCACAAGACTTCATTTCAATATCCTTGTTCATGCATGACATCGTCGAAACAGAAAAATAGAGTGCACGGATTCCGCCCTTATCCGGTCATCGTGCTGAAGGAAGAATCCCGTCCTGGACGAGCAGCAGGCTTCAGCTCTTAGGATAATTAGAGGAATGTCTGTGAGGAAGGGAGTCGAGGGACAAGAAGGCTAGTGCTAGCAGTCAAAGGCCCATACAAGGGGTTGGCAGGGCGAGACCCCCACCCCACCCCATAGTATCCCAAAATGCGATGGATCGATAAATTTCGAGATTTCAACCATGGAAAACCATAAAACGCTTCGCACGCCGCAAGCGTTCTGCGTTTCATCACATTCTTATGGGTGGCATTCCTCCCGCCCCTTATAAAATTCCTAGCCACACCACTATTAGCAGCTTCTTTTCTCATGATATCGTGGACCCGCCGAAAAACCTTGAAGAATAATGTAGTCATGGGGCGCACCCTCTGTTCATGACAGCCATTCCATGCCTTGGGACCGTAGTGTAGATTCACGGTGCTTTCGGACCTTTGTTTTGCTTATTGGGTGATTCACGACGCACTTTATGCACAATCACTGCTAATAGCGCCACCCACACTGTTTCGACGGTGGAAAGCGATAATGTGAAATATCCCGAGCGGTGCTAATGTTGGACACGGAACCTTCCTGTCCAGAGCTCAACATCTGAACTACTGGACCATCTCGCCCCTTTCAGACGGAACGGATTTTGTTTTTAAACCTGGGACTTCCCTCATTCATCTGGAATCCCATCCAAGCTTTGGGCACACCACTTGTGCACTGCCAAAAAAATGATTAGTATTTTTGCTGCTAATTGCATATTAAATGGCTGCTTCCAATGACGCTGTTCGCTAAGGATGCTAGTAACAAGCACCCTTCAAGCAATAACAAGCACCATATTTTCTATTCGGCTGGAAGGGGCTAATTCTAGCCTTCAGGTGCTAGACTGCAAAAATGATGATGTTTGATTCTAGCAGCCATGGGTGTGATGTCAAACAGTTCAGAATAACTCAACGGCTTGTATCTAGCACTATTACAGTTCGATTTTTTGGCTGGAGATTGAGTGCTCCATGGCTGCTCACATTTAGCACCTGGGTAGTTAAAATGACCGACGTGGAAAAATTTGCGGGAACATTAGCGCCTTAGAGCTGCTTAACGAAACAACTGCGAACTTTCGGCCATTTTGGTTTTGGATACGATGGCGTGCGGATCGGTGCAGTCGTGCGGCAATATTTGAGTGAAAAAGAGAAGTCTCTCTGGGATCAAGAGAACCTCTGAATCCAGTCACAAACCAGTGATAGTCTGAACAAGGTGGGTGTGTCTTCATACCAAATGTGTTTCCTATTGCTGTCAATCTAATTACATCAGCATCTTGCCAACCTCGCTGCAAACACCCCTGAGATACGGGCGCTCTATGACTTACGCAGCTGATGCACCCTCAAGCTACAATAACCAACATACCTGAGCTCGACAACATATAATACCTGACATGCTTAGCAAGGTATATGTGGTATTGCTCTTGAACAAGCAAACTAAATTACTATTTTATGGAATCATTATTCAGCTACAGACGCTGAAAAGCGTATTGAGCTATGCCAGTTGCAGCTTAGTTTGCAGTCTGCCGCCAGGCGTTGAGGAGGAAACACGTGTTTGGTGTGGCTACTACATACGAGCTAAGTGTTGCGGAAAAGGACGGTGTACTGGGATAAATTGTGTATAGATATTTAGCGGTTGCTTCTGAGCGTATATTTCAACAGTTTTTATCAAATAAGTATTTTTGACCAGCAAATTAGGCCAGCAAATATATTAACCCAGGGAGGCTGCCCAGCGCCATTTTGTTAAGTTCTAAGGGTGTTGGCTGTGTCAATTTGGTGTTTACGTTTAAGATAGATTTTAAGACTAAGATAGTGGGCATAGCATTACACTAGGTATATCTTCATATCCTAGTGTAACAAATTAGACCAGCAAATATATTAACCCAGGGAGGCTGCCCAGTGACATTTTGTTAAGTTCTAAGGGTGTTGGCTGTGTCAATTTGGTGTTTAAGTTTAAGATAGATTTTAAGACTAAGATAGTAGGCATAGCATTACACTAGGTATATCTTCATATCCTAGTGTAACTGCAGGATTGTTGGGTGTTGTGGACGGGTACTACAGTGTTTGATTCAGTGGTGTATATTTGTGTGGTGTGAGCTCTGTAGTGTGTAATTCTAGAGTGTATAATTCTATAGTGTAGGCTTCTGTAGTGAATAAGTTTGTGTCAAATTGGTGTGTAGGTTTAAGATAGATTTTAGGACTAAAATAGTGGGCATAAATTACAGTAGGTATCTTCATATCTAGTGTAATTATACGGGATTATAGTGTATTGTAGATACTTATAGGCTATATTACTGTATTACTGTAGATATATTACAGTAGATACTTGTAGGCTTACAAGCTTACAGTAACTAGACTTAGTACTAAGAGTAGAAAGAAAAAAAAACAACAACAAAAATGGAAGGAGACTGTGGGAATTGTAAGTGTGTGGGAATCATTGGGGACTTGAGTAAGAGGTTAGATATGTTAACGGGGGAGGTGGAGCGCTTGAAGTGTTTGGTGGCGGGACCCATCATGGGAGGTGCCAGCCAGGCAACTCGGGTGCCCGAGCGGAGGACTGATGGGAGTTCGGATGGCTTGGTCCGGGATGGTGGCAGTTGGAAGGTGGCAAGGCGCCATAGCACCCGACTGGCGCTAAGGAAGGTGGACATGGGCGTCCCAATTAAAAATAGGTTTGATGCACTGGAGGAGAGGGAAGGTAATGATGAGAGGGACGGAGGTGGGGATGACCAGATGGCTGAAGATAGAGATGGAGAGAGAGAGGTTTTAGTCATAGGGGATTCCAGGGTTCGGTACATGGACCGAACATTTTGTAGCAAGAATCCCAGCAGACGGATGCGTGTTTGCTACCCGGGAGCGCAGGTGAAAGATGTTAGGGATAGGCTGGAGGGAGTAATGAGGGGAAGTGGAGAGGGTGCAACGGTGATTGTGCAGGTTGGAGTTAACGATGGAGGAAAAAATAATACAGAGGAAACAATGAAAGCCTATAGGGCTTTGATAGGTAGTTTAGCAGGAAGTAGGAAAAGAGGAGTGGTGACATCCATCCTCCCTATGGTCCATGCAAGCATGGAGTGGTATTCGAGGGCCATTGGGCTCAATACCAGGGTGGCCAACATTTGTAAGGAGCTTGGGGTGCAGTTCTTGGATTTGTGGGGGAGTTTTGGGGGAGGACGGAGATGTTTGCTTTAGATGGATTACATCTGAGCAAGAGAGGAGTGGAATTGCTCAGCAATAGGTATGAGGAGGCTCTCAACAGGAAACAGGGAAACTAGGCAGGACATGGGGGGATGTAGCTGATAAAGAGAGAAGCATAGCAAGCAATGGAAGGAATAATTTATCATGTTTTTATGTCAATGCCAGAAGTGTTAGGAACAAAATTGGGGAACTGCATGCATATATGTTGTCTGAACAGCTAGATTTGGTGTGCATAACAGAAGCTTGGGTTAACGAAAGCATGTTTGGAGACAACTTGCAAGAATTTGAATTGACAGGCTACAACATGCATGCCTATCAAAGAGAGGCAAGGATAGGAGGTGGCATTCTCTTGTATGTTAGGCAAGTAATGAAATGTCATTCCATAGAGGATGGAGTACATAGTGCAGGAGTAGAATCTTTGTGGTTAGATATAATTCTGAAGAATGGAACAAAATTTAGGATTGGGGCATTCTATAGACCTCCAGACCAGAATGAAAACACTGACAGGCTGATGCAGGAAGTGATAAGTAGGAGAGTACAGGAGAGAACTATTTTGTTGGGGGATTTCAACATAGCAGGATTGGGAAACAAAACAATAGGTGTAAGCAAATCAGAAAGATGTTTCATGGCTTGTTTTGAGGACAATTTCTTCTTTCAAATGATACACGAGCCTACAAGGGAAAATAAAATATTAGATCTAGTGCTTACTAATGAGGAAAATTTTGTGCAAAATGTTAACGTAGGAGAGACCTTTGGTAATAGTGATCACAACATTATACGCTTCTCATTATATGTTGGAAGGGTAGCAACCAACAGAACATTGATTCCGAATTTTACAAAAGGGAATTACAGTGAGTTCAGGAGCTTCCTAAGTGAAATTAATTGGGAAGACATATTGAATGGCTTAGATGCTTATGAAATGTGGACAATGATAAAAGATAAGCTATTTCAGGGTCAGGATAGGTTCATTCCCAGTAGGCAAATTAGATCAAACAGGGTTAAGCACCCTTCGTGGCTGACTAGGGAAGTTAAGCAATTACTGGACTCAAAGAAACAAGCATTCAAGAAACTAAAAGATACTAACTCTGGGTTAAACCTAGAATCATATATAATAGCTAGAAATAAAGTTAGGAGGTGTGTTAGAGCATCTAAAAGACTTGCTGAAATCAACTTTGCTCGAGAATGTTCAGCAGGTAATGCTAAGAGATTCTTTAGCTTCTATAAATTTAAGGCTAAAAAGTGTAGTGTAGGACCACTGGAGGTAGATGGGGAAATAGTGGTTGATGATTGCGACATTGTGGAATCCCTAAGCAAGCAATTCTCATCAGTCTTCACTAAAGATAATTCTGGTACAATAGGAACATCTGTAGGCCATGCCATGGCAGGTGATATGCTGGAGGATCTTACAATAACTACAGAAGCCGTAGAGAAGCAGTTGCAGAATATAAAACCTAATAAAGCTTCCGGACCAGATGAAATATATGCTAGGATCTTAGTAGAGTGTGCTAAAGCTTTAGCAACTCCCCTAGGTATCATTTTCAGGCGATCTATGGAGTATTCAGAAGTACCTGAAGATTGGAGAAATGCAAGTGTAGTACCAATTTTCAAAAAGGGAAATAGGAAGAGTGTAGGAAACTACAGGCCAGTCAGTTTGACCTCATTAGTTTGCAAAGTACTAGAAAAGCTGGTTAAACAGAATGTTCAGATTCATCTTGATAGGCACAACCTTTTAAGGGATACTCAACATGGATTTCGATCTCAAAGGTCTTGTTTAACTAACCTATTGGAGTTCATTGAGTATGTTACCAAAGAAGTAGACAATGAAAGCAGGATGGATGTTGTGTACTTGGACTTTAGCAAAGCTTTTGATAAAGTTCCACATGGAAGGTTAATTCATCAATTACAACAACATGGGATTGTAGGAAAAGTTCTACATTGGATTGAAGCATGGTTGCAGGGAAGGAAACAAAGGGTAGTATTGAATGGATGTAAATCTGGTTGGAAAGATGTTCTGAGTGGAGTGCCACAGGGCTCTGTTCTAGGGCCCCTCCTCTTTATCATCTTTGTGAACAACATTGAAGTAGGGCTGAGGAATAGAGTGTTCAAATTTGCTGATGACATCAAGCTGGTAGGAGTGGCTAACAGCAGAGATCAATCTAGTAATATTCAACTAGATTTGGACGACCTAAAAGAGTGGGCTGATCAATGGCAGATGACTTTCAACTATGATAAGTGTAAGGTTATGCATATAGGGTCTGCAGGCGAGACATTCAGTTATAAAATGGGAGGGAGGGAACTGGATGTTATTGAAGAGGAAAGGGACTTAGGTGTGTTGGTCTCAAAAGACCTTAAAGCAGAAAAACAATGTATCTCAGCTAGAAATAGGGCACTCAGAATGCTGGGACTCATTAATAGAAGTGTGAAATATAAGAGCAGGGAAGTCATGAAAAAGCTGTACTTAGCATATGTGCGGCCCCACTTGGAGTACTCTGTACAAGCATGGAGCCCCTACCTAGAAAAGGATATAGATATGTTAGAAAGAGTCCAGCGCAAAGCCACTAGACTCGTCAGTGGATTAAGTAACTTAGAATATGGAGAAAGGCTTAATGCATTAGATATGTACTCACTCAAGTATAGGAGATTAAGGGGAGACATGATTGAAATGTACAAAATTGTTAGAGGGCTAGATCAGGTCAATTTGAATGATGCTCTGCAGTTTAGAGTATCCCATAGGGGTCATCAATTCAGGTTAGACAAAATGAGGTGCAGGACAGTTAAACGACAGCAGGTCTTCAGTCAAAGGGTTGTTGACCAATGGAATAGGCTGCCTGCTGATGCAGTGGGGAGTCCCTCATTGAATGTCTTTAAAAGTAGGGTGGATAAATTTTTTAGACAGGAAAATGTTGTTTTTGAATTCTAACTTGTGATGCATGGGATATTGGCAACTTCCTTTGCGATGTCATACTGATGAGATTGGCTGTGGTGGCACAGGTGGAGGGATTGCATGGGTTTGGAATTGATAGGTGTGAACATGTACTTTCTAATATCTTCTAGACAGGCTTGACCCAGATGGGCCCTTGTGGCCCTTATTAAGCCTTAACACTTTATGACTTTATGACTTTAGGGCCACAAATTCATTTCTAAGAATGGTTTTTGGTCGGTGTATTGTGCTCCTCAGAATTTATAGAAAATTTACCTTAAACTGTGTTTTTGATTTGTGTGTAATTTTTCTTTTTTAACTTAGATTATCACCACCTATTGTTGCTACCAGATAGTTGTATACGCCTACCCTAGATGGGCCACCATGGCTCTTTATCAATTTTAGCACGTTATGGCTGTATGACATTATGGATTTCATTGGTTTATTGATAATATTGCAGCTATTAGATCGGCTCATTACATCACCATTTGTTCATGACTGGCAATGTGCCATTTAAGACTGAACTTGGATAAATGTAGAGCTTGCATAGCGAATGAAAGACCTTGTTTTGGTTAAGGTGTGTTGGTTTATTTGGTAGTATTGTCATCGACGGTATGCATGAGAACAGTTTTACACACACTTTCCTCCATGAAGCAAACACCTGGGTTAGGCTACATCAGTTCAGGCTTTTTATTTCAAATTTGAGATTTAAATAAAAATCCAATATTTTTGGTGATATTTATTTTTAAAGCAGGCTGGGTTAGATGAGGTTGGACTACGGTAGGTTATATTTTTGTATTTTATAGTTGGAAAACGTTTAGGACAATTACCTTGTTTGAATATGTTGCACTTCTTGTGTTTGGTGTGGGGATACGGATACTTCAAATGCAGGTTTAGCTGTTTTTGTCATTTGATGGTTTTTTCGTGTTACTTTTAATGACACATTTTCTAAATCAAAACATCATATGCTATCTCACTCAAGGCCATTATTTTCATGTTAGTATGCCGTCACCTGAAAATGGAAAACTTGTGCTCTCAGGTAGGTTGTGAATAATTGGCATTTCTTTTTGTAATGCGATGTGTATGAATGTTGTTAACATGAGGTGCCCACTGATATCCTCTGCAAATGCATACTTTTCAACTGGCAGGTAAAATAACACAAACAAATTTGCTTGGCTATGGTAGTGCAGCATAACAAATGTTAACCCGCGCTGGTGACGTCTTTCCGGTCAGATCCAATCTTTTATAATTTATTCAATCTTTCCTCATATGCCAGGTTGCTTATGCCATTAACCATTTTTGTAGCCCTCTTTTGTACTCTCTCTAAAAGCCAACAATCTTTTTCATGGCTTGTGAATGTATGTTAGATGATGGGGTCACTCATTTTCTGTGCAAATGCTTACTTTTCAATTTATGCGCAAAATAGCACCAAAGTGGCCTTCGACTTATGTAGATTAGCGTAGCATAGTATAGCATTCCGCAGTAATTCCCACTTTAAACATGAAGCCCTATGGATTGTACCTCCCCTACTAAGTGCATTTTGGCCTGCTCATTCCCTCCATGCATTTATAGTAACGCTATAGTACCGAATTAGTAGCCAAATGTCTCAAATGAACCAACATAAAATCAGCTGTCTTCCATGCCATGTTCGGCTACATTTATATATATCTAATCGTGTCATTTTTGCACTCAATTCAAAGATTTGTATCTGAAATTATCGCATTATATTCCTTCAAATTAAATGTCGGATATTGTACATCATCAAATTAACTTACAATGGTCTCAAATAAACTGGCATAAAATCAGCTACCTTCTGATGCTATACTCGACTACTTTAACATATATCTAACCGTGCCATTTTACACTCAACTCCACGATTTCTGTCTCGAATTATCACATTGTATTACTTTTACTTGTATATCAGATGTTCTACATCAGCGAATCAATTTCCAATGGTCTCAAATAAACCACCATAGGATCAGCTGCCTTCTGATGTTATACTCGACTACTTTTATAGATATCTATCCCTGTCATTTTTACCTTTTGACATGAAGCTGTCCGGAATTATTGAGGTTCTGGCATGGCTCGATGCACGTCATGCTCCGACGGTTGCTGCCCAGAGGATCCGGAGACATAAAGTTTCACCCAACAGCAATACTAAGCAGCATCGGCTCTGCCACGCCAAAATGGTACAGGAAAACATGCATGGTTGTAGATGCATTCTTTCAATTCAATGGTCATAAGCGCAATATTCTTAGAAAATATCGAGAAAACCTGTCGGCCTCGACTGTACTGGTGGCAGAACTCATGCCAGGTACATCGCTTGATGTTTCAAATCTGAAAATTTGCCTGTTATTTTGGCGTTGGGGCCCATTAACATTCAGGGAATGGTTTGCGCCCAACCATATTATAAATGGCGGCGGGCGGTCGGGGACGGGCCGGGGACCGCCAGCGTCACCACCAGCATCGCGGCCAGCATTCGTCTATCTATGGTGGAAAGTTCCAGAATGCGATGCGCAAAGTAACAATATGCGTAATATATAACTGTAAATGGCAATGGAATTGACGTCTGAAGGCAAACTAACTTTCATACATGCAATTCCCATCATATTTTATGAAGACAGAGTCTCATAAATTGTAACTATATTCTTCGCGCACACACTAATGAACATCCGGGCGCACTTGTCGCGGGCGCATGTTTTAGAGTTCTTGAATGGCATCAGGATCCTACCTGTTTCCTTTCTTTACTGGGGGTCCCCCTGATGCCCGCTGTTGTTTGTTTATTGGGTGGTTCACCACACACTTTCCGCACATTCACGGCTAATGGCGCCGCCCACACTGTTTCCCCGGTGGGCCGCGGGATTCGGAAATGTCCGGAGCGGCGTTAGTGTCGAACCCAGGACCTTCGGTACCCAGAGCCCAATACCTTGACCACTCGGCCATCCCTCCTCCCCACTGATGTCCGCATTATCATTGCGTCTGACGTGTTACGTAATGTACTGGTGCTAGTGGCTTATTGTATTTATGCGGACGGATGCCTTCTTTTGCTACATGTTAGCTTCCGATGCCGAATTGTGCTGTATTGTAATTTAAGTATTACGCGAACAGGATGCTTATAGGCGATATACCCTTTTAATGATTCGCATGTAAGTAGCAATGCAAAGGAATTCGTATTTCCTACTTTGCAAATAGCGAAGGACATGCATATATATATATATATATATATATGTATGTGTGTATATATATATATATATATATATATATATATATATATATATATATATATATATATATATATATATATATATATATATATATATATATATATATATATATATATATATATATATATGTAAGCATATGAATGTACTTTGTGATTTGCAAATTAGGGAATGCTTGCTTTTGCATTGCTATTTGTATACGAATTCATTAAAACTGCATATCGTCTATAAGCAACCTGTTCGCTGCAATGTTCAAAATCTGTATCGGAAGCTAACGTACAGCAAAAGCAGTCATCCGTCCTCATAAATGCAGTAAGCCACCAACACCTGTACGTTACTATCAAGGAGACCAAATTAGATTCAAGCACCCAAGGGATGCTAAATGTGCTAGCACCATAGACGAACCGTACCCAGGAGGTGCTGGTTTTTGGCGTGAGGAAAAGCTAGAACCCTGGGGGTGCTAAATATCAAGCAAACCATGGGTACTCATTTCAAGCACCCTGCTACTAAATATAGACCAATGAAAAGGTACTAGTTATAAGCACCATGCTAATATTTAGCACCTTAAATTTTGCTATGTGATGCCAACTCCAGGAAGGTGCTTAATTCAAGCAGCCCTGTGGTGCTGAAATTTGACATCTGAAGTAGCACCCATGGAGTGCTAATCATTTTGTGCAGTGTAGGACAATACACTGTAAAAAAATGAGCACTCTTGCTGCTAATTGCATGCTAAATACTGGTTCCAACAACGCTAGCATCCTCGCTAAAGATGCTAGTAACAAGCGCCACTCAAGCAATAACAAGCACCATATGCACTATTCGACTGGAAGAGGCTAATACTATCCTGCAGGTGCTAGACTGCAAGAGTGAGGATGCTTGATCCTAGCAGCCGTGGGTGTTATGTCAAGCAGTCCAAAACAATTTAACTGCTTATATCTAGCACTATTACAGTTCGTTTTTTTGGCGGGAGTTTGAACGCTCTATGGCTGCTTACAGTTAGCACCTGGGTAGTTAACCCGCGCCGTCTTTCCGGTCAGATCCTCACACTCCGTCTCGGGGGGAGGGGGCTGTTAGTAACTTTTTACTATTGGATTTTAGAGGGGGCCTCTAAAATCCAAACTAAGCATCGCACGAAAAAGAAAGAGGTGTCATCGTAAAGTACTCGATGAGTAGGATCCGAGTTAACCCCAAAACAATTTCCCCCAAAAGTGACATCACGAGGGGGCTAGATTTTCACGACTTTTCACGACTTGCATTATGTTTGTGGCTCTGGGGAGTTCCTTTTGGGGGATATATGAAGAAAAAAAATATTTGGAAAAAATAAAAAAAAATATGAGAAAAGGACAGCGAAATGGACAAGGACTTCAAGTTTTTTGCCCCCGAAAAATAGTATTTTTTTCTTCAAAATTTTGAGTTTTCAAGTTTTCAAGAGAACTTCATCAAGAGAACATCTGAATCCAGTCACAAGGCAGTCATAATCTGTACAAGGCGGGTGTGTCTTCATAACAAATGTATTTCCACATGGTATAAATCTAGTTATGTCAGCATCTTACCAACCTCGCTGCGTACACCCCTGAAATTACGGGCGTGGAACGCATTTCATGATTTCGTGGACTTCAAATGGCAGTATTAAGTCATATCACGGATAAGTGGGCGGAGCTTATTTATGTCCATGGCTTTCTCCAAATTATTGTTCAAAATTATTATTCATGGTTTACCAAGTAAATACGACAAATATAAATGTGTATCCAGACACCGATAATACGTGCTCAATCAAAACAATGCCTTGCACCGCATACCGATGAGATGAGCAACAAAGAAAACCTTGTTCATTGCAATCCTGTTATTTAGTGGTCATATGGACATGACAGCATATAATTGCAGCATAGCATGGACATGACAGGACAGAATTGCAGCATAGTGTGGACATGACGGGACAGAATTGCAGACTAGCATGGACAACTCTGTCGAATTTATAATGTTCATGGGTGTATGGAGAAATAACACATAGTTGCAAAAAATGAATGGTTTAATCTTTGCAAGAATGAATGATTCAATCTGGGCAACTATGCGTTATTAACCTGGCTAAAAAGCACGAGATCAGACTCGATTCCAACTAAGAATATGGTAACTTACAACACAGAAGATGAGAAGTGGTTTCTGTTCAAGGTGAGGCCACCTGCAATCAGTGGTTAATGTTCCAGCTCTTTGAGCTGGCCAGCGCCAGCAGACACCCAAGGAACGTTAAGCACATATCTACCCAAGCCAGAACTTGGAATACAGGTGAATGTTCAGTCAAGTTTGACATCGGGGCAACGTAAAACGGTCACACTGTCAATGTCAACACGCAACTGGCCGGGGCATCGGGGCAACGTAGACCGCTGCCAATGACAACAAAGAACAGACCGGCTGACACCCGTGCTCTGTTCAGATCAGTGGCTGCTTAGTTCGAGGGGCATGTCTTCACGGGAGCCTGTCTTCTTGCCAGATGGGGTGTCTGCTTTGTCCTGAGACATTACTTTGTCCAGTGGAGCTCTTAGCTATACAAGGGAGTGCCTGTATTAGAGAGGAGTGACTATCCAGTCCAGAGAGGTTTCTCCTGCCCAGAGATGCAGCCATTTAGTGCAGAGGATCTGCTTACTTCAGACGTGAGTTTCCCTTGTCCAGTTCAGAGCAGCACCCGTCCAGCCCAAAAGTGCGCTGATATCGTCCGAATGGTGCTTGTCTCCTGCAGAAGCAGAGGGTCACGCATTTCGCTCAGAGGGCCGCCTGCTTCACATTTTCATTATTCTCTCAAACTGGGCTCAATACGGATCCCAGTTACAATGCACGATGCTGATGCGACAAACGTCAGTTTAGTTTTAGGTATTCTTATCCTCTTAGTGCTTAGACGGGGTTTCGGAAACAATGGGCAACGAAGTGGGAAGCCATTCGTCGCGTCATTGCAACACTCGACTAGGCTAGGCCCATGATACAACATGATAACTAGGATAAGCCCAGCATTTGTGACTAAGACCTTTAGTTCATTCGATATTTTGTGTCCATGATTTCCGTTGATTCTATAAATTTACGAAAAAGCGATGAATATGTCTATGAGTATAGGAGTTCCGAGCACTACCATTCGCCGCGTCAGTGGCCGAAATGCATCCTTGGATCAACGTGGGTGCTAGTAACAGTCATTGGTAAGTGCGTTAACATCAACAGAATTAGGGAAACACATGGACGTTGATAAGCCCCGCCCACTTGTCTATTCATTTCTCTTCTCGTGCATGTTTTTATCCTTTTTATCCTTGGCTTTTATTTTGCTTGGCCTTATTATTTTCATTGCTTTTTAAAGCACTGAAGAACTGGTCTAGTGGAAAACTAGACACTAAACACTACATTATTTTGAGTTTGCATCTGATAATTTAAATGTATAGTTACTATTTTGTTGCATCGCCATAGCAACTGGGGTGTCAGTGCTATCAAGGGCCATCACCGACGCTGCGATCGCCCATAGCTGCAGTAGTTCCTTGACACTGGTTGTTCGGGTGGTGACTAGCGATTCAATCAAGATGACTTAGTACAAACTGGTTGTTGTTGGTGCGGGATGCGTCGAAAAAAAACTGCGCTTACAGTTCAACTCATATAAAGCCATTTCGTGGACGAGTATGACCCCACCATCGAAGATTCATATCGCAAGTAGGTTGTAATCGACGGCGAGACGTGCTTGTTAGATATTCTGGACACAGCAGGTCAAGATGAGTACAGCGCGATGCGGGACCAGTACATGCGCACCGGCGAGGGCTTCCTGCTCGTGTTCGCCGTCAACAAATCGAAGTCGTTCGAGGACATCAGCTACCTCGAGCAAATCAAGCGCGTCTAGGACGCCGACACAGTGCCCATGATCCTGGTGGGCAACAAGTGTGACCTGGCGACGAGGGAGGTAGACATAGCTGAAGCCAAGGGCATGGCGAAAAACTACAGTATCCCGTTCATAGAGACGTCAGCCAAGACACCAATGGGAGCGGACGACGCCTACACTCTAGTCAGAGAGATCAGGCGGAACAAGAAGCGCCGAGGGCGTAGCAAGGACAATGTGGGCTACCTCGGCATGAAGAAGTGTTGTCTGTTATAAACGGTCGGTGCGCCACGTCTGTCTCCAGCGCGTCGTCCGTGTCTGTTCCGCGTGCTCTTTGACCGATGTGCATATATAACTAGACAGACAACTCGACTTTTCAAAACGGTTCCGTCGGCGGCACGCATAGGGGTAAAACGGCGGCACTGGTAGGCGCTGCGCAGTGTGTTGTGGATGTAAAGCGGTGATGCTGGGGCGTTCTAGGTGGTGAAAATTACTATCATTTTCACATGATATATTCGTGTACGAAGCAAAAACCTCATTTATTCCCCATTAAGCCTGCACTCCGACTTGCCGCGTCCCTGCCGTTCATCCCCTTGCAAAGACAGATATCGAGGGCACAGAGGACATGTGTCCGCTCATGGCAAGGCGGAGCCAATCTTACCAAGGAAAGTGGACCCACTCGAAGCTCGAGTACATCCATTTCTTATTTATTCAAATAAAAATGTTTGAATGACGATGTTTGAATGCTACAGATGAAAATGTGCCCCTTACAATCATTGAGTGCACCCCTTGAAATTTCAGTTGAATTATCTCAGGCAAGACCCTGGAGTGTGTCCCTCTTGAAATGTTCATTCACATTCACATTCACACTTACACTCACTCTCATTCTCTCTCTCTCTCTCTCTCTCTCTCTCTCTCTCTCTCTCTCTCTCTCTCTCTCTCTCTCTCTCTCTCTCTCTCTCTCTCTCTCTCTCTCTCTCTCTCTCTCTCTCTCTCTCTCTCTCTCTCTCTCTCTCTCTCTCTCTCTCTCTCTCTCTCTCTCTCTCGCGTTCTCTCTCTCGCTCTACATCTATATGTCCCTGAATACCATGTCATGCTGCGACCGCTGCATTGATGGTAGCCTGTACCACTGCTGCTTCGCCAGTTACATCACCACCGAGTCCTGCGCAGCCACCCACCTATCCACAGAGTCCAGAATTAGATAGGGTCAGGGTACCGAGTAGCTGCAAAGGCACTGGTTGTTTTACGGCTCGTGCGGCAGCTTCCGGGGCCCGTTTGGCTATATTGGAGGCCTTCAGGAAACGATTCTTGGAATCAAGTAAGTACGGGGAACGATGCCGCGAAATTGATCTGAGAAATTGGATAAGTGAACCTTTTAAAAACCGGGTCCCGTTCCCGGGTGGAACTGTCTGAGAAGAGGTAAACGAGATTTCGTTCGGGAACAGCACTACACAAAAGGACCTGTACGTTGAAAGTGAGCGTAAACACAGACGTGAGGTCAATGTACAAGCACGGTGGACGGAACTACCGGGAAGCGCAACCGGAGCTAGAAGCAGGCGAGGACAAAATCAGGACACGAGAGCATGGCCAGGAAACGGCGCCAAGTAGGGATACCGAGGAAGAGACTGGGAGCGGGAAGCAGGTCCAAGAATGATATCATGACACCGGGGTTTGGATAGTGGTGAAACGCAAATGGACGGAATATTTTGCGTTAAGCTAAGAGGAAGTTTGTAACATTCGAAAAAATACATCATCTATGAGGTCGCCATGGCGGAGATGGGAAGGTCAACATCACTTTTAAAGGTCTGACGCTGTTAACGGGCCCCTAAGACCGTATACGAGACCGTAGTCATCTGCCAGGTCAACGTGGCTGAGATAAACGCAACAGCATTTGTCACGGCCGTCGAGACTGTTCTCGAGCCCGTAAGAACGTCTACGAGCCCTATGAACGTTTACAGGTCCCTATAAGCGTCCATGGGCCCTGACGAATGCCTACGGATCCTTCAGAATGTCTACGGGAACTTACGCACTTCTACAGGCCCGTACGAATGTATACGGGATACAGGCCTTACGATCGTCCATGGGCCCTGATAAACGTCCCTGGTCAAAGCGCTCTGAAGCCCAAATTACTAACCTTATTAACGTCTGCGAGTACTTATGAACATCCACGTGCATACGAACTTATACAGGCCCTTGCGAAAGGGTAAGGGCGTTTACAGAAGTCTACGCGCCTTTACGAATATCTGCAGGTCCTTACAAACCTCTAAAGAATCCTTTCGGACGTTTACAAGCTCTTGCTAACTTTGCGATCCTACGAACGCCTACGTGCCTTTACGAATGTGTGCGAGCCCTTACGTGAGTCTACGGGCTCTTACAAGCGGATACATACCTCTTGCCGAATACTAAGTTGACGACTCTCGCAATACAGTTCGACGATCGATTCGTCGGATCGGATCCTCCTGCACCTAGATGTATGTTTCCGCGGTTTGCATTCCTAGCTTATAGCAGTGCCATACTTGCATTCAATTGGACGACGGAACGGATCCGATGATCCTGGCCCCCAACGAGGACCTAGCAAATAAGGCAAAAAAAACTACTTCAAATGTACAAAATGGACTTGATATCAAGGTGCCGAAATTAGTGGACGTAGGAAATGTCGAGGTAGAGTGGGCTATGGGCGAAATAAGGAATTGCCATGTGGGCACATGCGCGTCCAGAAATGCCACTCCTTCAGAGGAATGCCGCTGAGAAAGTACCTGGAGGAGCGCCTTTTCCTTCAAAGAGATGTCTGGCTGATAAATACAACACAAGCCTTCCCAGAGAGGTGCCTTTTCCCCACCAGAGAGGGACCACCTTTCATAGTGGGGAGCACTTTCCCCATTGCCCCCACCATTGCATCTGACCCCGGTCCGGTCAAGTCATAATTTCAGCCCCCTCCTTGGACAATTTCTAGCTACATCCCTGCCGTGGCATATTATGCTGCATGGCCATTGTAAATTGGGTTCATGATTATCTCAGGGTTACTCAATCCATCATGGTATAGGGCCACGAGTGCCTCATAACCCATGGCCCAAGATGTGAATCATAGCCATCCTGGTCAACCCAGAGGGCTCCTCACCAGTTCATAATTACTGGATACTCTCCCCATCTCAGGAAATGTCTGGTTAATTGAATTCCCTGTAGGAACGACTATTAAAAGATCACCTGCATAGGGATGTTAAGTGTGTTGTCTTTCCATAACTACCACCATACAATTTTCCACTAAAGCCGCTTTGAAATAAAAAGGAGGTCCGATCGAGCAGACCCTTAAGACACCAAACATTCCAACACGGCAAATGAGCCCTCGGTTCGCAGTATTTAATTTACTCGGTCGTCACTGAGCCGAGTTTGTGGTAATACGTCATCACGGTTTGATATGACGTCACGGTCCTCGCTGCGCAGTAAATACCGGCGGTGACGAGTTAAGGTTTTAGCCGTAAAGCCTATTGACATTGCCTTCTACGGGCGGCCAACATAGCGGAAAAATACCAATGAAAACATAGGATGTGTTTAAAGGGTGGTTGATCCGGCCCTCGGCCCGGGCAGGGGCGGGGATGGCCGAGTGGTTAAGGTGTCGGGCTATGGGTACCAAAGGTCCCAGGTTCGACTCTAGCGCCACTCAGGACATTTTCCAATCCCGCGGCCCACCGGCGAAACAGTGTGGGCGGCGCCATTAGCCGTGAATGTGCATAAAGTGTGTCGTGAACCAATCAATAAACAAACAAAAATCGGTTCGGGCATATTCAGTCACGGTCCTCACTTGGGATGCCTTACACGAATGTTTTTGTGTGTGTTTGTGTGCGCGCGCGCACATTGTTGTGGATATTGTGGGGCCACCACCCCACTGACCAGCGAAGCTTTGGTATGAAAGACAAACAATAAAAGGGCAAACGTACAGTAGAGACATACATTATGCATAATTTACATACTCACAAATCTAAGCGCCACATTTTCGTACATTCCAGCAATATACTAACGATCATGGCAGGTCACGTGACCTCAGATTACGAGGTTGCTTGGTCAAAATGAAATGATACACATAATGGAACCGAAAGGTTTCCGCGACATGCCTGAGTTCACAATTTTACCGACTGTTGTAGTTTCAGTGTTTGCAATGAAGATATTGGCATTCAAAGACACTCTGGTATGGTGAGCTCACAAACATTTCTGAGTTTATAACTCGCACGTTGTTGCTCTGATAGAGTTGAAGTTTACTGTATTCCGAGTTAAAAACAACCCCATAAGTTAATTTTCGCTGACTTGTAAAACAATGGGTGTCAAGTCGTCATTTTGCTGGTCGATTTATCGTGGAATGTCCCAACAATTGATTCGACGGGACAACTACCAGCGTTTCGAACCTCACACCCAAGTATTGCTTAGGCAATGGAAATGAAGGGAGCCGATATTGGCTAAACATTCAGATAAACGCATCAACGTTGTGGTTCGTGCGTCCTAATCTTTCTTGTGATGGGCCCCTGCTTTATTCCCCACCAAGCTGATACCATGGAAGATGATGTCCACGTTTCGCGCCAAGTTATACCTTGTACTAATCATGCCTTGCAAGGACCTTTCTGGAACATATTTTTCCGTTCATATTATTCATATTATTAACATATTCCGTTCGTGTGGCCCATCAGGAAAAGAGAAGACGCTTTTCATCGCAAAATGACTTACGTGACAGTTTCCATGTTGTTTCTGAATGGATTTCGGTAGTGGTTCCGTGTAGCGCGGAAGGATCACTGGGAAAGGATTTCGAGGACAGAGACTCATAGAATATCTCAGAGTGAGTCCAATAGGACCTACCGAAAGCATTTTTAGCCCTGGAGCCTCCGGAATGACCAATGTAAGATATTAAAAAGAACCCCAATGCGACATTGCAGCTTCGGAAGGCATGCCAGGTGGATCTTTGAAGTCTCTCGGTGGAGCAGATCGAGGCGCCTTGACAGTAACCGAAAGAACCATCGTGAAGCGGTAGCCTGATAATATTGGCCAATATGTGTTAAATGCTGAATTCGATGACGAAATCCTATTTGCTATTTTTGACTGGCCAATGCATATTTTGGCATACTATCCCATTGTAAGGTAAGCGGCGGATTTATTTTTTAGAGTCTTCCGGTGGCCCTCTTGGGTTTATAAAGGGGGAGAAAATATGCAATCCCCTTAATCGCCAGTGCCTTGAATCTGTTATCGGAACGAAAAGTGTCCGCTGCACCGATGATTCATCTATTCCTTGCATCACCAGCTTGCCTGGCTTTACATTTGTCCTACCTGAACTTGCTCAGCCTCCTTGAGCTTGACATCGCACGTTACCAGGATTAAGACAAGTGCCGCCATGCAGCCAGCAATGGCAAATGACCGCATCAGGTAGTAGAAGAGGTGCATGACCAGCTTGCCCCCGCTGGAACGCTTCGTGTCTGAAAGACAGAGAAATGAACACTAAATAGCGAAATAAAGGAAGAATTAGAACTGAAGACCACTTGGCGCTTGACCACATTGCGTATGGCCCATAAGTGGAGGATCGCAGTCAAAGCTGACTAGGAAAACAGCGTCTTTGATGTCATTCCTTTGAGTGAAGTTCAATAGCGTCATGTTTACCTTCAGCAATATTTGTGTGAATTAGACGACACCTGTATCATGGTGTTCTTGACGCATGCTATGGCTCCAGGAGCACATACACAGGCAGGCAGGCCCATGTCTGAGCGAACATAGCTCCGTTTGATGATGCAAAAGGAAATTGAAGCCAGTGGCTGATGATCTCAGGAATACTACCTGTGTTGTGAAAATGGTGAAACTGTAGCTAGCAAAAACGTTGTTGTTGTGACATACTTACACATTTCAAAATTGAATTTTCTCAACAAGAAATCTGATGTCCAACAAATTGCTGTCCAACAAGTTACCATCGGTCCAACCGCCTTCCTGAAGTCCTGGGCAAGCCATCGCCGTGCTCTCACATGAGCTTTCCTACACGAATTCTTGTAATAATTGCTACCATTTGAAAACGTGTTTCGTACTGGATCTAATTACATAGCATTTGTTTATAATATAACAAATATGACTTTCGCATTGTTGGTAGGTTTGATCGAACTCTTCCAGCAAACAAGGTCCGACGAAGCATGAACTGTTAATTGCTTTGGTAGGTCGGCTCTAGATACCAGAGCACCAATGTAAGTCCTAGGAGCAAGCAAGCGAACCCTATAGTGTTCGCTGGGGTACCATAAGGCTTTATACAGGTAATGATAGTTGCGAATAATGACGAGGCCCGCCAGGATTGGTTGCAAACGTGACAAATCCTCTACGTATTCGACCCTGGATTTCGGCGAAGTTGATTTTCCCTACATCCCCACATAGGGTTGTTATCCCCATTTAGGGCTGCCACGCCCTTCGCACCAGACTTATGTTGTTGAACAAGGGTAGCGATTTCGAGTGTCTGACCAAAAGAAATGGCCTATCTTCGTCCCTCCAGAATACGCATTTATATTATACGCATTCATCTTATAGATCACAAATTGGCTTTGTAGTTTATTAATAATTCACTATCATGCTACCAGGGGTTGCATCATCACTTCACAAGATATGGATGCTGGTTGATTCAAAGCAGAACACGACATATGTCGCTTGCATCAGTATGCATTTGTATTCGTTTGCAACGTATAAAAACGTACATTAAGGGATGCTGTTAATTGTGCAATACGCCACGACGAACGAGACGTTTCTGTACTTGAAGCATGAGAGCAGTAGATGCAACCTAAGCCAGTGCAACTGGAAAGAACCCATCGCTGATTTTAGTGTAGCGCCTGGGTCCGTGATTGGGCGTAAGATCTGGGAAGGCCAACAGGGAGGTGTGGCGGTGAGGCCGTGCTGACTCTGCTAAAGCAAGGGAGGTGTCGTCGCCAAATAACATATAGTGCCTATAGTGCCAATGCAATCCTAATAGACGTCAAAGTGCCACTTTGCTGAATGTGCAAATTGATTAATTGGTTGTCAACAATAAGATGTACTTACATAACTCCATCGGCATGGGCGTTGCTACCTCCATGTTTCTGCTTGATGCACTGAATATCAATACAGCACGGTAAGGGATATGATTATTTAAACGCAAAGAAAAAACACTACTCGATATTTATAAAAGACGATTTGGGTTAATTTTATATTCCGACTTTCCTTTTATGCGCACTTAAAACCAAACGTAACGCTAACCACTAATGCTCATTTCAGTTATATGTGAATTTTAACCCATGCGCATGACCTTATTCCACCAAATATCTAACGTGGGATGATCAACGATGTAAATATAGTTTGAAATACAATTCGTGCATTGGATTGACACGTGCATCACATATAATGGATTTTCTTTTAGCGATTATACAAACAATTTCAGACACCAAACAATACTCAATGCACCCAGTACAGAATTGTTAATGAATGTGATATACAATATTAGGTGAATGGTGCTAGATGGACTAGGATATATAGTTCCCTTGGAACTTGAGATAATGTTTTCATAAATGTTGTTTGAAAAACATTGAAAACATTTTCTGTTTAACAAAAAATAAGGGATCGGGCCAGGGCATTCCCAGTGAGAAGCTCACTGAAAAATCATGGTGGTTGCCCCAAGATACACATGCTGGGCCCCGAAAATCGCACCGGGGCTTAAGATAAACTAAGCCAGAAAATCAATCTTAGCCGGGAAAATTACTCCCTGGTCCCAAAAATCGTAGCAAATGCCCCAAAACTCGTCAGACCCCACACAAAAAAACTTATCGGGTTTTCGAAAGACGTGCTATTCAGTTCCACGTGGAGAACCTACAAATTCGCATCGAATTCCCAACAAGATGAAGCCGAAACTAAAAATATGAATCCAAGTCCGGAAAATTACTTCGGGTTTCCAACAACAGCAGGAAAGGCCCATAGACACGTCGGTTTCCCAAAACAGCGTGCGTTTGATTTAAAAAGATAACATTAGAGTTCACCCCACCCGTCTCTGCTGTCAGATTCTCACACCCCTTCCCGGGTAGTGGGGTCGTTAGGAGCCCCCTCTAACTTTAAAGCTAAGCGGCGCACGAAGACGAAATAGGTGTTATCGGAAAGCGGTCGAAGAGTAGGGCTAGACACCACTTCCGAAAACTTCCACAAACGTGACGTCACTAGGGGGCCTAGATTTTCACGACTTACATCATGTTTGTTGCTCAGGGAAGTTCGTTGTGAGTGAAATTAGACAACAAAAATATCGGGAATCAGAAAAGGGAATCGAAATCGACCAGGGCCATACATTTTTTGGCCACCCAAAAAATCAATATGGTATTTTATGAAATTTGAAAATTTTCAGTTCTCGATTTTTCTCCAATTTTCCTTTTGTAACGGGTAGAGTGGTAGAGTGGACCGACAAATGTTGTTCGAAGTCAACTTGCTCCACTAAACAAAACAAAAATGCTTACTATAGCCAGAATCTTCGACTTTAGCTCTAATTGGCAAAGATACAAAAATAATAAGTAATCAAAAACGAAAAAATGTCAAATTCCTCTGGTGCGTTTTGTTGCATCCCTAAAGAAAAGCAAACGCTGACAGTTTCATTAAAATATCTTCATCCGTCAAAGCGTGACGACTGGTTGAACGTTTTTGGAGGTGACCTCACTTGACCTTGATTAATTCGTTGACCATAGATGTCCTGACTTAAAAATTTGGCACAACATCCCAAATTGATGGGGAAAGGTATGTCAAATTGCAACGCGCTGCAGCGCGCCGTTCTTTCACTGTCCACGGAAAACGGTGAGGTGTGGGAGTCATCAACGAGCCCTCCACCCGGACGGCGCGGGTTGAAAATGACATCGGGCACCAACAATCACACTTAGATGCAAAAAAAAATGAAGCTGGAACAGGAGAAAAAAAAACTCTGACTGAAGCAGTGGCGTACGGAATGGGCCACTGCGGTAAGGGTAAGTTGTATCCCCTGAGAGGTGGCAGACTCACAATGAGTCGCACCCGGGACACGGAAATCATGCTCTCCTCCCTACCCCCAAACCTAACGGGGCCCAGATATCCGGAACTAGATAAAGATGAAAGCAGGACTACCAAAATATATCGGTAAAATCCCTCCGGTGCACCATAAGTCGCCCCAAAGACTCCAAAAAATGCGTGGAAACCCTACAAAATCCGTGTCGGGACTTATGCAATTTACAAAAGTAAATTGCATCAGTGCCCTAAATCGCGCGTAGGGCACAACAATATCGTACCGGGTACTCGAATACTTCAACCGGGTCCCAGAAAACCTTTTAGGAACGCACTCTCTTCGCACACTGAAAACTTTTGCTGGGACACAGAAATCGCGCTCCTGTGCCAGACAAATTTCCTCCAGGTCCTCGAAAATATATAACGCCGAGATCTGGAAACACGAAAAAAAACTTGTCCCGAAAGGAAACTCGTGCTAGGGCCACGACAACTCCCGTTGGGGCTCCGAAAACTCGCGCCTC